>JAPKID020007939.1:0-10087 GCA_026931265.2 Tropidonophis doriae
TCTTTTTCCTTTTATCAATCTTTGTCTTTGCTGATTAAATGTGGCTTCCTCATCGTGATGCTACAATTTGCAGTATATGCTACAATGTGTATTGTATATCTCCTTAATGAATAGAATGGAATGGAATGGGAATAGGAATAGGAATAGAAACAGATTTCTTTATTTTCCAAGTGTGGTTGGGCACACAAAGAATTTGTCTCCAGTGAGTCAGCTCTCTAGGAACATACAATGTACATACAACCATACAGTTTACATACATACAGTTTAGATACAAACATCATTTCTCAGAGTACATGCAAAGTGATAAATCATAAGATACAATCATAAATCATAAGATACAACCAACAGAGCAAAATAAAATACCAATAGGAGCAGGTAATACTCCTATTGGTGTTTTAGGACTATCACTTTGTAATAGGCGACAGGAATGATAAGCAGGATAATAGCAATACAGCCCCACTATCTTGGTAAAATCCTTAGGCAAAAGACAATGCTGTGGGAACTATGTGTTTAACAGAACGACGGCATGGGGAGACAAATAGGATAAAACTAATAATCACCGAAGACATGCAATGTATAAATTGCCAGAGTGTTGAAAACAAGCAGGGCATCAGAAGGATCAAGAAAGGAAGCAGAAAGCGAAGTACAAAATTAATTTATTTCTAGTGGGAAGGTGGATACGACTGAGCCCTTCCACCTTTCGTTTTGGTAAACACATGACATCTATGCATTGGACAAGAAAGTCATTTTCTTTAGCTGAAAGACACTCATTGGAGACCTGGTCTTGGACATGCAAAAACCTTTGAACTCTTCCATCAGGCATTTTGGTAATTCTGTTGGATATCGAAGGGCTTCGCCTGTTGTACCAATTCAGTTATAGCTTGCTGACTGGGGCTGAGTTTTATATCTGCCACTTTTTATCTGGCTTCCTCTCACAAATGGTGAAGTAATTTTTCGAGCAATCAACATTAGTCCAGCAGTTTGGTGCAGTGAAACAGCGGGATAGCACAACGGCACATTTGTCTTCATATTCTTCAGTTATAGTTTCCACAGACCAGTAGCTGGAAGTCAAACACAGTATATGTTAGTCACTCACACAATAAAGATAAATAGTCATCTGTGGGAGAGTAATATGGAGGATAGGGGTGCCCCTGGGACGGTCAAAAAACTTTCTTGGTCTAGGTCTGACCCTTTCTTTGGCAATTTGAAGGTGAGCATGGGAAAGAGGAAGGACATGAATGATATGAGAAAGGAAAAAAAGAATTAGACAAAAAGCTAGCCCTATTAGAAAAGTGTCAAGGGTGTAAAGAGAGATAGACCTGGAAGCTACTTGGAATAAAGTGGATAATAATAGTAACAGAAAAACAGAGTTGGAAGGTACCCTAGAGATCATCTAGAACAACCCCCTACTCAAGCAGGAGACCCAATACCTTTCAGACAAATAGCTGTGCAGTTGCTGCAACAAGCAGTCACACTGAGGGGACAAATAAAAAAGGATGCTTGGAAGAATGATAAAGTGCAAAAGACTGTGGATTTCTTTCAGGGTTGCTAAAGAACAAGGTATATGGTCCATAACACGGATCAACTTACAAAACTTTTGTTTCTATGCCATCACATTTCCATGATCTGTTGTAGAAATTATGCCCGATCCAAAACTCCTTAGGATGCTTTGCAACTTGGGTTATTACAAACATCTGAAAACATCAACAACACGCCACAGTTAGAAATATTTCTTCAGTGACATTTTTAACGTGTCGACGTCTGCCTAGCCAGGGTCCTTGGGAAGAACTCAATAGATGGATAAGAATGCTATATCTGGTCTAAACACCTGGCTGAATGTGCAACTAACAAAAATACTAATACTAATACTAATAATTAGGATGCTGGCAGCAGACCGTATCAACCATTAGCACCAGTCAATGGTATTTGTAATGCATTTTTAAATGTTCAGTTAGCTGAGTTTCAGGTTTAATGAATAAATTAAATAATGATGGTAAACTTGTTTGTCGCAAAGGTGCTTTTTCAAAAGGAACTGCACATTTTCTTTGTGTTTTTCCTTGAGATTTTGTTTCTCATCCAAGAAGCTGCGTCAGTTCTTCTTCTATAGCACACGGGGGGTGGGGGTGGTCGCACACATGTCTGGGAGGGGTGAGGAGGGGGTTGCAGGCATGTGTGAAAGGAGCGCAGGGGGTGTGCATGCACGGGGTGGGGGAGCACAGGGGAGTCATGAGCGAATGTGCAGGGGGCGGGGTGCATTATGGGTGTAGGCACATGGGTATGCTCTGTCCCGGGCGCGATTTTCGCACGAGAGGACAAAAAGGTTAGCTATCGCTGCCTTATACTATTTCAGACAAATGCTTGTCAAATCTAAAAAAACTTCCAGTGATGGATCATTCACAACCTCTGGAGGGAGTGGTTGATTGTTCCTGACTGCCAGAAAATTCTTTTATTTCTAGGTTGGTTCTCTCCTTGATCAGTTCCCACCCTTTGCATCTTGTTCTGCCTTCAGGTGCTTTGGAGAACATGTTGACCCCTCCTCTTCTCTGTGACAGAACCTCAAATATTGGAAGACCGCTATCATGGCACCCCTAATCCTTCTCTTCATTAGTGAGAGACTTCACCTTGCCCAGCAATTTTCCCTTTGTTTCCTCAACCCGAGAAATAACCAGCATTAAGAATGTTGCTAGAAATTACATTTTTTCAGATACAAATTTTCTCTGTCAGCTTACTAAATAACTTTGATAAGGTTCGGTGCTCTTTTAGATGCAATAGAATTAGGTAATAAAGTGATAAGAACTGCTTGAAATCAACATATTGATTCTGTCTGTACAGTGCTTAATAGCTATTATAAGAGCTCCACAAATTCCATTATTATTATTATATACTTTATTCATAAAACATGAAACTCAGCCAACTGAACATTCTAAAACGTATCACAAATACAATTGACTGATGATAATAGTTGATACGGGTTGCTTCCAGCATACATAACATAATAAATGTATGTATATAAATATATAGTTTTTATGAGCTGATCAATAAATAAATCAGAGAGACTAGTATTTTTTGATCAGCTCATAAAAACTAACACACATTTTTTTTTTTTTAAATCCCACACCGGAACTCATGGCTTTCTGTCTAGATGGTCTCTGGTGATGAGCCAAAAGGCAGAAAAGGAAACAGTATGTCTCCTTCCTTAATTGGGGCCCTAACATGGTGTTGTGGAACAATTATAGATACACACACACACACACACACACACACACACACACACACACCAACATACAGAAAGCCCTCAGCTAATGACCTTGATTGGGACTGGCAAGTCTGCCACTAAGTGAAGCAGTTATGAAGTGTGAAATCCCATGACTATGTTTCCTGGCGGGAAAGAGACCTGACTAATCAATATCACAACTTTGGCTTTTCTTTGCCTCCTAGCCACTTGTCTGCCCTTTGGAATACTGAAATGTCTACAATCTGTTTGTGGAGCATGCCTCTGGCTCCAAGGCCTGAGTGGCTGGCACAATTACATTGCTTTCAATGTACACAAGAGCAGTTTATTCTCTTGCAAACCCTTTCTTTCCAAACTCTTCTCTCTTCTGCAAGATGGGGGTAGACAGATTAGGGGCATAGAACAACACTGTAATGGTGATCACATGACTAAGGGATGCTGCAAAGGTCATAAATGGACTATAAAATTATTTTTTCAGCACAGTTACATTTTTGAATGGTCACTGAAGAAAATGAGGACTAATTGTATTGTTTCCAAACCAAGCATAGCCCTCTATTTTGTATTTCAGACAAAATAATACTGATTAGGCCTAGCTTTTTATTTGTCATTTATTTGAAATCAAATTCTTTAGACTTAAAAAAAAATCAAGAAAAGATATACAGCACATAGTGGTCCTACCTTTGCTCATTGACCCAATATTTACTCTTTAAGCTGCCAAGAAAAATAAAAAAATATTTAAAAATGTAATAATCTTTAATATACTGCATTAATTAAAATTCTTTCAGATACAAAATTACATCTGTGCCACGAGGATCAACTTGGGGATTTTGTGGCTATTGTGCTGACTGAGATGTCACTTTAGGAATTTATAAGCCTCTTCAGATGATTGGTGAAAAGGATGAGTCTATGCAGTCTGTACACTTAATCCCTGTGCCTGACCATTATTGGTTCATCTGACCTGCACAGAAGTTATGAAAGTACAAGTTATAAAAAAAAAATTCTTTGATCTGTATTTTGCTCAGGACTTTTTCTGAATAAGTATGCCTGATCTAACCTCACAGAGATTTTTTTTTAACAATAAAAAAAAAATAGACAAAAGGCAAAAGTTTATTATGGCCAGAAGCCAGCATAACAGACAAATAAATGGGCATACAGACAAACAAACAACAACAAAAAACCCAGCAAGGGGTGGAACTTTATCATTTAAAAGTGCCTTTGATTGCACTGTTGAAGCTGAGTAGAAAAATGCAGCACCACTACAAGTGGTCCAGACCAGGGGTCTCCAACCTTGGCAACTTTAAGTCTGGCGGACTTCAACTCCCAGAATTCCCTAGCCAGCGAATTCTGGGAGTTGAAGTCCATCAGGCTTCAAGTTGCCAAAGTTAGAGACCCCTGGTCCAGATGTTTTTGTTAGCTAGTTGGAAAGCTACATAATAAGCATCTGATTGCTCTGGAATTGTAGCATAAATTCAAATTAAAAACTGCTCTATAATGTGTGATAGCATCAACTTCCTTCATGCCTCAAGGCCAGAGATAGTACTGTATTTCCAGAACAAGAGTGCCGAAGAAAGGTTGTTGAAAGTGTACTGATGAAAGCCCAGCAATACTCATGAATAGCCCAGTTTATTGGGAATTGGTGAGAAGAGCATCACAAAAACCAGTGAGCATCATAACAATAATCCCTTTCATTAAAAAAAAACACAGGTACTGGATTAGTTTTGATTATATAATTGTATTTATTTAATTATAGCATACAACCTCCGCTTTTCAATATTATGGAGACAGGACAGAAAAAAATATGTTGGCATGGCATATTTGTATTATGGTTAGATGCTACTGGAAAAAACCCACAGAAAACTGAACAGCTGACTTATTTACAAGTCTTAGCCAACAATCCATTCATACAAACTGCAGCAGGTTCCTAGCTGGAATCATTCATCACACAAAGCTATTGTATAATTTCTTTTTTTTTTAACTAGCTTTATGTGGGAACCTGCCATTACTGTTTAGTGTTTTGTGCCAATAAAGCTTCTGAATTTGAAAATGTGTAAATAGAAAAGTTCCAACCAACCTGCTTCTTATTAGGGTGGGGTATGTTTTCACCAAGAAATCAGAAATATTTCGGTAAGTGAGATCCTGAAGAATTTCTGTACTATGCTGAACCCTCTATAAGATGAAGAAAATACTCATTAAACTCTTTGTGGTTATAATTTAATATTTCAGAGATTCAGAGGCTAGAAAGGACCTCATAGGAAAGTTTTAGATTAAAATAACTGTTATTTTACTGGAACAGAAAGCTGCCTTGTCTTCCTTTGGGATTTCATTTGTATATTTTGATCTCAAGCCACATAAAATAACTAAAAGCTACACTGGATTTGCTGAATGCTGTAAGCAGGGAACTAAAATGTTGGCAAGTGTCATTTAAAGACTAGCTTTTACTATAAGACAGCTATAAAAATTTAAACACATATACACATTTGTAATTTTAGAGAATAAATACAACAGTCTTGTAGCACTTTAAAGTCTAATCAGTTTAATGCAACAGACGGTGAGTTACAAAATCATACTCAATAATTGCTTAATCTTTTAAGTGCCAAAAGACTCTTCACATTTCCTGTAATTTTAAATGAACACATTTCTTTTTAGTTTGTAATAAGAGTAGATATACAATTCTTTTGTAGCTAGCAAGTAAAATTTATGAAGAATGAGAATTTAACCACTGAGAGGCAGTGTTGCCTTCCCATAGCAAAGATATGGGATATTTTCTTCAAGTAATAGCAATTTTCTAACCTATCCAGTAAGCTTTGGTAAAGCAGTCTGGTAATAGTTTCCTAATATATCCCTGTTTTCTAGAAAGAACAATTTATGTCATCTTGAATTCTTATTTTTTACTGACATAGCTAAACAAAGTCTCTGTGTATCCTTAAAAAGAACTTATGATCAAAATCCCCATTACCTATGCCCTATTATTACAGTTTATCAACTTTTCCCAGTCTTTTCCAACCTGGACTCATTCTGGATGGAATGAGTAACAGGGCTTCTGAGATTTTTAATTCCTAGGCTGGGAATGTCCCATGATACTTACATTCCTAAAAGGTTCTTTGTCACTTCTGAATTGGAGCATTTGAGTATTCTAAATTCTATATTAATGTACAATAATACCTTAGATGCAATCAGAGTAGTATAATTAATATGATCAGGTCTTCTCTACTTTTTTTTAATTTAAAAAGTTTGTTTAATTAGATAAACATTTAAAACATTGGACATAGTGCGACATTTCTGGCATAAATGTTCCCATATAGTGATTGGATCTTACAACTATTACATTTTATATCCATTGCATAGGTATGTGTAGTCAGTGAGATCACCTGTCCATTGATCCTTTCTTTTATATAATTACTAACCATTTACATACATATCCAATTCCTACCTATCACACCTTCTTAAGTCTTCTCTACTTTTGTGCTCCATCTAGAGATCATCCAATTTTTTCAGCTACTGTAAGTAGCCCCTAGCTTAACGTTCTGTTTTTCCTTAAAAAGTACCCTCCAAAATGTTTAAAGGTTTCTAAAACTATTTCAGTAAACTATAATCTGTCCAGATTTTGTAACTTTACTTTATTGGTTAATGGTCAAAGATAAAAAGAAAGGAAAGCAAAACTTGTAGTAATTAAAATGCTGGATCAGAAATAGGGAGACCCAGGTTCAAGTCTGCCATGAATCATTCAGCCTTTACCATTAATCAGGAAAACTCACCCACTGGTGAGAAACTTTGGGCCAGAAACTCTATCTCAGCTCAATCAGAGGCACCTTCAGGGGTGAGAAGATCAAGAAGAGATAATGTAAAAATGAATGTTGCTGAGGTCCTAATATCCCTGTATTAGGATGTTGCATAGATATGGAAAAGAAGCTGAATTTATGTCACAGCAGCACAATGCTTATTTTAAGGAAAACATCACATCTGAACAAGCTTGCTGGGTTGTTGAGAGAGAAAAAACAACGAGGAAAGAAAGCAGTGTATGCCACTCTAAACTATGTAAGAATGATGGAATATAACAGTGATGTTGAACCTTTTTTGGCTCGTGTGCCAAAAGCGGGGGGAGTGCAGGAGGGTCATGAGTGGGTGTGCCACACCCATAATGTTTTGCGCATGACCCAGCACACATGCACGCACGACCAGTGCTCCCCCATTTTTGGCATGCTTTTTTTACCCTCCCCAGACTCCAAAGGCTTTATAGGACCCTGGGGAGGGTAAAAACAGCCTCCCCCTGCCCCATGGAGGCCCTCCGGAGGCTTCAGGAGCTTCCCTGAAGTCTCCGGAGTGCCAAAAACCAGCTCTACAAGCAGACCAGAAGTACATTCCCAAAGCCTCTGGAGGGCGAAGAATGGCCTCAAAAGGCCGAAATCAGGTGACCAGCATGAGCATGCACTTTGGCCAGCTGACAGAACAACACCTCGCATGCCTTGACAAATGGCTCCGCGTGCCATCTGTGACACGCGTGCCATAGGTTTGCCATCATGGGAATATAAGCAAAACAAACTTCTGGTTGTTAGAATAATTTACAATGAAAACTTGAATACATTTAACACTATATCATTTGCAAATGCATATTTTTTTTTTAAAAAAATCTTCCTTCCCACTGTTAATCAATTTCAACAAGTCACAGTGTTAGTAGTTGACACCCAAACAGTACCTGTGGTGGAGGAAGACCTCCCGCTCCTAATGGACACACTGGTAGCATAGTGAGTTTCTTCCTAGTGCTGCATTCACACGCAGGTGAGGGGTTGTCAGGACTCCATGCGTTAGTCCGAAAAAGGGCAGACACATGATAAGGGACAGTTGGTGTCCTCCAGGCCATTGATGTAGCAATGCAAGAGTAGTTACTATGCAGGGATTCAAAATCCAGTGTAAACATCAAAGGGACACCAATAATCTTGCAAAATTATTGTATTTATATATCTCTCGTAACAGGACCAAAAATTCAAGGGAATGCCTCCTAAGTATTCTTTAAATAGAAACTAATGACACTCAAGTTTTCTTCATCACAAGCCTGTGGATCTTTTTTTCTATACAGAAGCCATATAAAAATAATTTAATCTAATTTCATGCTCACTAATTAAAATTCAATTACATTTTACTTAAATTTATGTTTAATATCATTACCTTCCCTTTCTGTTGCATTAAAAATTACAAATTTTTGAAGGTCTCTACAGAGTGCATTCAAGTTTTTCAGCGACTGCATACAATCATAGAATTTGAAGGAATCTCATAGGTCAACTACTCCAGAGGTGGTATTCAGCAGGTTCTCTCTGGTTTGGGTGAACCCATAGTGGCGGCTGTGGGAGGCTCCCTCCACCCACCCTGATGTAATGCGCAAGCACTGCACATTAACAGAAGGCTCACCTTTGTGAACTGCTAGGGAAGGTAGGTGAATCCCACCATTGAACTACTCCATGTTTTCTGTTCAATGCAGATGCAATCCATACATTTCTGACTGATGGCCACACTGTGTCTGAAAACCTCTACCTGAATCTGGGGACTTAGATTGGGCAACTCTGATTTATAAGGTGACTTTCCCTACTTAAAGAGAGTAACTGAGGGAAGTATATTACTAAACTGTTCTAGTCTAGTGTATCTAGGCAAGGGCCATTTTTTAAAAATACACAAATGATAATACCTGGTTTTACACATTCTGTTGTCCCATGGAATAGTTTGTTTTGTGCTTAACAAACTGTAACACTAGAAGCCTAGATTTACAAACTGTAAATCTATTGTGGCAACTTTGAAGCTATGTTGGTTTATATTCACATTTTAAGTTTCCATTATGTTAACACCCAGGTCTTCTTCATTTCATTTTTTTTATCCTTTGATGTCACTGTCAACTTTGCATTTTCTTCAAATCTCTACTTTTACTCAATGTTCAGAAGGCAAACTTTTCTGGGGTTATCATCTTCCTGTTTATTCCTATGTATTATGGCTGATTGCCAAAGCAAAATAATTAAAACGAACTGCTGACTCCAATGGTGGTATTTGTTCCAGGAGGACATCCAAAAGTAAAATAGCTTGCACTATTTTTAATCTGTGTGGGCTGAAATTCCTTATGCCAGATGCAACACAAAACTCCAGCTCTTAGAAGACAATGCAAGGACAAAATGAACAGATGGAAAGAGAAGTAGAAAACAAACACTTAGACAAACTATCCCCAAGATGTTCCCTTCCAGATATGTTAGCACTCAGTTTGTAGCAGTTACAACCAGCATGGACATCATTTTATTTAGATCCAATATTGTATATATTTAAATATAAACCCACTTAAACTGGATAGTTTTATTTCTAATAGATTGGCAGTAGAAGTAACTTATGTGAACCTGGCCAGATTTTCTTAATGTTATTTCTTGATTTTAAACAAGCCGGACAGACGGATTGATTAAAATAATAGCTGGACAATCCTTATTTTGTTACACATTTATAAAATATTTATAGCCAAATGATTTTATCTCACCACCCTATTTCTTTCTTAATGTAGTTCTTCTAATAGGAGTCTTGCATCACAGATTGGAAAAGAAACCCAGAGTGGCGGTAATGCTATAGGTAAGGCAATCTGTAATCATTGGGGGATAAGGACATAACGTATAAGATAAATTCAACATTTAGCTAGTGATAGAGATCAGTGGGACTTAATCTGGTTGTGATTAACTTAAATCTCTTTCATTCCATTGGGTCTAATTTAAAATCGTCTATTGTTCCATAGACTCTTGCTTAATGTTGTGGGATGAAGGGACTTTATCGTGTTAAAGCTTTGGTAATAGTATAGGATCTTTATAATTGGAGAGAGAGAGAGAGAAAGAGGAGATC
>JAPKID020007940.1:0-10086 GCA_026931265.2 Tropidonophis doriae
ACTCCACCACCCCTGCCAGTGGTACGGGGCTGATGGAATACACGGAAGCCTGGTGGGCACATATCGACGAGGGGGAGTCCCCCCTCCGGGCCCAACCAGGTCTCCGTGATTCCCACCAGGTCCGGGTCCCCCTCCGACACCAGGTCGTACACGAGGGGGGCCTTGTTAACCACGGACCTGGCGTTAAATATTAATTAATTATTTATTAGTTATTAGTTAATTATTACAATGACAATAAAGATTATTATTATTCTGCTTAAAAGTAGAAGAGTAATAATTATTCCTTGGACATTAGATCATTTATTTTTGTTTGCAGGTACCAAGAAGCATATATTATATTTAAGACATTTTAGGAAGTATAGACACTAAAATACTGTAATTGAATTCTAAATGTTAAAATAAGCTTGAGCCATTTGTTTATATATCTAGCCCCTTTCCTTCTTTTGTGTGCAACTGCTAATCTACAATCACATTTCCATTTTTTTTCAAATCCAGAGCTTTAGAACAAACTAGAATATTGAGGAATTTTTAAATGGAAGACATCTTAATATTCTGATATGTCCCAAAGATAGTAATCATAATTTTCCAATTTGAACAAACAAGAAAATATGGATAGAATGTTTATTGTTTCATTATTGCACATTGTAAAAAGTGAAATTAAGGAACTGCTTATGAGAAGGTATAGTTAAATGTAGATGAGCTTAATAACAAAATTGTACTGAGTTGCCCAGAATGTGGTCTGTAACTGTCAAGATTTTATTTACTTATTTATTTTGTTAATCAAATTTGCATAACTGCCTATCTCCCCAAAGATGAATCTGAGCAATGCACAACAATGCTTTGCAGTTCTCAAGAATTACATCAGGAAATCTAAGGATTAATGTATAGTCAGTAGTAGTAGTAGTAGTAGTAGTAGTAGTAGTAGTAGTAGTAATAGTAATAATAATATATTATTATTATTCTGGTTCAGAAGGTTTTAGAGAATGAGAAAGTCAAGATCTTGACTTTCAGAATTCAGACTGACAAGCACTTGGCCTACAACACACCTGACATAACAATAGTTGAAAAGAAAAAAGTATGGTTCATTGACATTGCAATACCTGGTGATGCACGAATTGAAGTTAAGCAGCAAGAAAAAATCACAAATAATAGAACCCAGTTGCTAAACTGGACATTATATAAAAAATACGACTTACCTGTTTCCAAACACAAAGTGGAAAAAGTTATTGAAAGTGAGAATGTGAAGATCTTGTGGAACTTTCGAATACAGACGGATCGTCATTTAGAAGACAACTTGCCAAATATAAGAGTCATCAAAAACCAAAGCGTACAATTTATTGATATTGCTGTACCAGGAGATGCCCGATTCAAAGAAAAAGAACTAGAAAAAAAATCATAAAATATCACAACCTGACCATCAAAATGACATGCTTATGGATGAAACATGTGACAGTGATACCCTTTGTCATTGGGGCACTTGGCACCATGTCCAAGAATTTTACAAAATACATCAAGAAATTGCAGCTTCCTGCAATAGCACCAGTAGAACTGGAAAAAAATATGCTACCTAGAACATTGTACATTTTAAGAAGATACTTGGTCAATACCTAGGAAGCAGGCAGAAATCCATATCAACCATCAGTGCCAGTCAATTATATTTGTGATACATTTTTAAATGTTCAGTTCACTGAGTTTCATGTTTAACGAATAAAAGTAGAATCATCATCATCTATAAAAAAGCAATGGGAAACAGAAGAAATGCCTAGGGCACTATTAGAGAAATAAGAAGAGTGAATCCAACTGAGCATGTGAAAGAGCTTACATTAGGGATTATGCTGTGATAAAAAGAGTGATAAAATATAAGTATTCTCATGTACTTACTACTTCTGTAGATAACCATCTATCAGCCTCCCTTAAGGTGACTTTTCCCAGCATAAGAGAAGGATGGGACACAGGAACATCTATAGGGCTGTTGCGCAGAATTCTAAGAATATGACCATAAAAATCATTTGGATACTCTCAGGATTTGATTGGCTCAGTGGGTCCATTCAAGGCAAATGAGGCACTATTGTGCTCAGTTTATTTAAAATCTAAACAAATAGACAGGATCCTTGGGAGAACTATGTCTCCTTTGATTGTTAAAGGCATCCAGAGGTGGTATATGGTTAAGTCTATACAGTAACGATGTATTTGAAATGAAGATGGTTCCATCTGCCATGAAGGAGCCCATTCCTCAATAGATCATTGCCAATTTTTTGTTCAACTTCCAATGTCCTCTTTAAGGAGAACGTTGAAGAAAAATGGCTATGCTGTAGCTTCAGAAGAACCCTATTCAGCCAGGATTCTTAGAGGGATAATATACTGATATGACATTGAACTACTTGTAAATAACCACTAGCAGAGCTGGGATATAAGTGCTCCAACCAGCTTTGCTGTCTTTGAATTCTTGGTAGCTCTAGATTTAATTATGTTTATCCTTCTGGTTCAGTTATGAGAATTGGGACCAGAGGTACAGCATTAGTGTTAGTTTTTCTCATTGTATCTAATTGCAGTTGGTATAGATGGGAGAGAAGAGATTAGATCCAAATACCCTGACTTGCAGGGTGCCACAGGCCTAAAAAAATCACCCTCCTGTTTAACATGTTCATGAAGCTACTGAGTGAGATCATCTGTTGGCATGGGGTCAGGTATAATCAGTACGCTGATGATTCTCAGCTGTATACCCTGACTCCTGGCCAACTGAATAATATTGTCAAGATCTTGTCTCAGTGCCTAGAAACTGTGGGGATCTGGATGGAGAAGAAAATACTTAAACTCATCCTTAACAATACCAAGGAAATGGACCTGTATGTACCTTCCAGATTCAGGGACTTTCATATCTAGTTCTTAATGGGGTTGCGCTTCCCCAGAAAGAACTGGAGCAGGTTTTTAGGTCCTCCTGGGATTTCAGCTCCTTGTTCAGGAACAGATAATATGTTTAGCCAAGAACAACTTTATACAGAATTGTCTTGTGTACCAATTGCACTCTTTCCTGGATTGGGACTTCCTCCTCATGATTATTCCTGTCTAGGTTATTTCATATCTGGATTTTGCAATTTATTTTATATGTGGCTATCCTTGAAAACCATATGGCAGCTTCAATTGGTCCAGAATATAACAGCAAGAGCAATTATGGGCATGCCATCATATAGCAGCAGCACTTAGCCTTATATATCACTTCACAGCACTTTACAGCCCTCTCTTAATCGGTTTACAGAGTCAGCATATTGCCCCCAACAATCTGGGTCTCATTTTATCTTCCTCAGAAGAATGGAAGGCTAAGCCAACCTTGAGCCTGGTGAGATTTGAACAGCCAAAGTGCAGTCAGATGGCAGTCAGCAGAAGTATCCTGCAATACTACATTCTAACATCTAGCAAACTTCACCACTTACCAATAGCTCTTGACTGCAGTTCAAGGTCATGGTGTATGTCTTATTATTTGAGGGACTGTTTCTCTTCCATTGTTTCTCTTCCATTGTTTCCCTTGAGTCAGCATGTTCTGTATCCTACTTATTAAACAGATCCCACCAGATAGTCCAGATCAAGAAATCAAACCACAGGATGGATAAAACAGATTTTATTATACATAATAACAGAATCTTTCAAGATTGTACTGTGTGAGCCTCTCCTGGATGTCTTCTGTCTATGTGGACTTGGACTTAAAATGTATTTGTTCCTTCATCATTTTCGTAATAGATTTTGAATATCTCCATCAAAATCATCTTCTTTATTCTCCACACAGTGCCAGTTGATGGGACCCAGGAGGCATGCTTTCTCTGTCATAGTACCTGTCTTCTGGAACAGCTTTTACCCCAGAGATTCAAGTGACTTCAACCCTACTCTTGTATAAATGAGCCTTGAAAAAATGAGTTACTTTCCCAGGAATTTGCCTAAGATATGAATGTGGGCTTCCCATATAAAACACATTATGTCTCTTTAACTGAGATGATCCTCTTCCTGTCTAGTGTTGTTCTATTATTTTGATTCTACCTTTGTGCACTGCTCAGTCATCAAGAAATTGGGCAGCTTTAGAAATAACCAACCAACCAATCCGGGGATTTTCTGGTGTCTCCATCCAAATGCTAACAAAGTCAGATCTTAGATTTTTTCAGTTAGGTGGGAGTGAAGGTCCACTCAAGGGAATCTTTTCATTTTTCTGAGCATTAAAGTGACTGCCTGAAATATTACATTGTGAGATAGTCCCAAATAATTTTGTCCATTCTGTCTGTTACTGAAAAACTGCTGAAACTCTACCCTAGATAAGCATTTGCGTGTCTCATAAGAACTCTCTTCTCTTTGTTATATCTAAAGAGATATTGAAATCTCTATTCTGCAAAACTAAGTAAGAGCAGGTGGTATCTATAGTTCACTAATGATGCACATTATATTTAAACAAGTCTTTGCATTGAAGTAATATGCCATACAATTTAGAAGCAAGGTGACAGGAACTACCGCTATACTTTCATGTTCTTCAGCGGTGTGGAAGAAATGTTGATGTACAGCCAAAGTGATCAAACTGAACTAATTTTCTTTTCTAGTTTAATTTAATATGGTGCTCGGAGCCCTTGGAAGTTATTAAACTCTGCAGTATGTATGGTCAATTTAAATTCCCATGGAGATTGTTTATCAAACAATTATAAGAAGGCACTTAAAATCAGAAACCTGATGGAAAAACTCTAATCCTTCATTCGGTTTTAATTTTTGATATTTAATTTATGATTTGCAACTTTTATTTATGAAGGGCACTTTTAAAAATATTTTCCTCAATGTTCCTCATAATTTTAAATATTTTAAGTAAAAACAGCATTGTTTGCTTTGAATTATTTAGAAATAAACTTTCAGTCAGGTGCACCAGTTTACATATACAACTAAGATAGATAGATAGATAGATAGATAGATAGATAGATAGATAGATAGATAGATAGATAGATAGATAGATAGAGACAGACAGACAGACAGACAGACAGACAGACAGACAGACAGACAGACAGACAGACAGACATCAAACATACACACACAAACACTCTTTACGTTAAAAAAAATTGTAAACTGAGTTCCAAACTTTATTGTTCATTGTATTAATTAAATAAAATCACAAATCCTATATTTGTTTTTTACATGAAAAAAATCAACATGTTGTTCCATATTAAAAGAAAAAATGTTTACCATTTTGATATATTTATCAAACTGTTTAGGCTGAAGTAGATCTATATTGTCTGCAAAATTATTTTTCTCAAACTTTTGTATTATACAATGAAACTAGGATAGTAGCTTTCCAACCATTCTTTACATGAATATATAGTAGCATATACTGTAAACATTGCTTAATTCCTTCAACAAATTAGCTGAACCCAGGGAAAATTCTTTGAAATAATTATGTAAAGACGTTCATTAAATGATTATTTTTATTCAGGATAGGGTTATTTTCTACCTTTTTTCTATTGGTATAAAAATTAAGTTTGGATTATATAACTCCTGGCTGCATCAGGGGTATTTGCATGGGAGGGATATTATAAAACCTAAGATGGCCATGTGATTGAATCTCTAATTCATTCATTCATTTTCATTGGTGGCGGCACTATGACTTCTATGACTAATGCAGTTCCCAAAATAATTTTTCCCCTAGTTGGTAAATTTGATGTGTTAGAAAAAAAGGTACTAGTTCAACTTGATGTCCTTTTCTATGTGTAATTTTTTTTTAAAAAAAAGAATAAACTCCATCAGAAAAAAAATAGAAATTAAAATTATGCGAGAGTATTTTGTGCTTTTCTATTGGCGTCCTGAACAATAATGAAAACTTCAGGCTTGGATATCAGAAACATATTTCATAAACAGCTTCTCAAATACAGCCTTCTGATCTGGATCACCAACTCATTACTTTCAGTTTGCAGCAATGCGCAATAAGCCTCAAATGAGCTTATTTAAAAATGTGTACATCTCTTTTTATATTATATTGACTCGTATTCTTCATTACATACAAATCAATAATTTAAATTAATAATAATTTAAATTAATAATACAAGCAAAATTGTTACTTTCTCTAATTGGTGGTAATTTGTAAGAAGCTACACAGATTTCTCGATCATACTCCAAAAGCATTCCACCCACAATATCCTACTTCTTAGTAGGATGTTGTGGGTGGAATGCTTTTGGAGTATGATCGAGAAACCTGTTGAGAAAATAGGCAACTATTGACAGGCCTGATTCATGACTGAGTGACTGTTCTGCTAGTCTTCACATGATCCCCACAGAGGGAAAGCTTTGACCACCTGCTAAACAAGGTCTGTTTGAAGTTTCTTCTTAACAGTTCCAAGACGTTAATTCAGCAGGACAGCTCCACTGGAGTTCTCAGTGTCACCAAATCAGCAGCTGTTGAGGTCCATTCACTCCAGCATGAAATGTTTATATAAGGGGTCCTACCCCAATTTATTTTATTTGTGACTATGGAAAAATAAATAGGAAACCGAAATGTTCACACTATTCAGCTTTTACAGAGGTGAAAATTATTGATGCCAATGTACTAATGGTCCTACTGGTCTTATGAAGGCGATACCCATATTTCTTGTTGTTTAGCCACTCGCTTCAATCAAAGATTATGATCTGTTCCATCTCTCCTTTCCAAACTTGATCAACCTATAATAGAGGAGAACAGCTAAAATGAAGTAGATTACAGCAGAATCTGTACAATTTGATTCAGATGTCCTATTAAGTTTAATAAGTTTTAATCCCTTAAATACATATGTTTCACTTTAAATGGTTAAGAAATGCTATACTGAGGAAAGAAATCCAGATATGAATGCCTTTGTTCCTTATTCATTATTTCATTTATCAATAAAGTACTGCCTGCGGGGGACAGAACAACACATCCATGTGTTCAAAGTTTTTGATATTTAAATGCTTTTATTTGCTAGATATACTGTGAGTTGTAAATATCATCAGGGGAACTGTTTTAACCTTAGGTAATATAACCACATAAAAATTTCTTGGTACAACCAATTTGCTTTTCTTTTTATTGTAGATTTGCAAGTCTTAAGTGTATTTTTATAAGACTGTTAATGTGTTCCATTCTTTCTGATGTGTTTTTTCCTCCCTACTATTATCAGATTTCATTATATGAGTAGAATTATCAGCTCAACCCATTGTACAGCAAAGCAGTATTAAGTCTGTCTGGAATTTGCTGCTCTTTAAGTTTACAGGAAAAAAATTGTGTAAATCAGGCTCTCTAGTTTCAGTGGGAGGCACAGGGTTGAACAGCATCCATTTGTCAAGTTGATTGCTCCTCACTGAGGTTGCTTTTGCTTGTCTTTGAACAGGAGTGAAATCCTATGTGAAGCTCCATTTCTGTCATTTACACTAACATCCATCCTCTTAAACCAAGGCCTCCAAGAAAAAAAAACAAAGTGTTGGCACAATATAATCAGTCACTCAAGTTGTCTGTCATTTGTTTTTTAAAAAAAGGAAGTTACTTTTAAGTTAGTGGAGCAGAAAATTGTGGAAAGTTGGGAATAGAGCTGTAGTAAAGGGAGGACAATTTAAACATGAAGAGAAGACATCCTGTCTATTTTGTTCTTTTTTTCCCTTGTAACCAGAGAGTATTCATTCATTTGTACATTGATTTCTGTATTCTTGATAGGTGTATAAATATTTTTTTAACTTTTATTTCAAAGAGATTCTAGGTTTACCCTTTACCTATATTATAGCTCACATGAATAATCAGGACAGGACCATTAGGCACTGAATCAGAACAATGAAATTTAATCAGAATAAGGAATGGCAGCAGACAGCAAATTCTACACTCATATGATTCTTTGTTAGCTCAAACAGGGCTGAATAGAAGGGATGTGCAAAACAATATGCACAAAATTCCACACTTGCTTGGATTCTTTCAGGTGGAAGTGGGTCAAGGTGAGGGCAACACAAAAAAGAAATCGAGGGAGAGGAGGAGAGGCTAGGAAGATTGAGGACAAGCAAGCTGGTAGGATATGCCATGATGTGATTTTATTTATTTATTTATTACATTTATGTGCCAGCCATCTCACTGTCAAGCAACTCTGGGCATCTTACAACATCATAAAGGTCCCTCCCAACTCTGTTACTCTGTTATGTTGAAGCCAAGAGGGAAAGGTGTAAACTTTCTTGACCTACAGCTCCCTTATCTTCCTTAAATTCTCCCGAAAAGACAAAAGTTAACTTACAGATAGAAATATTAAAACATTCATATTAAAATTCACAGAAATTAAATAAGTTAGGAACCAGAATGAACAGTGACTGAACGAAAAAAAAGGACAGA
The DNA here is from genome assembly GCA_026931265.2 of Tropidonophis doriae. Lineage (NCBI taxonomy): Eukaryota > Metazoa > Chordata > Lepidosauria > Squamata > Natricidae > Tropidonophis > Tropidonophis doriae. The sequence goes on from JAPKID020007940.1 coordinate 8,330, forward strand.
AAGATGATCAGAGGATGGATGGCCACTGAGATATGCTGAACAAGGCATTAGAAAGCAATAATTAGGAGGAGGGAAGGCCCAGGGATGATGCTGGAATGATCTAATCTGCTTGCTACTGTCCATGATTTAACCAGGAATTCCAAATGGTTAGCACAAAAGAGTAGCTTAAGAACAGTTAGAAATCTATATAAATCCCCATGTATATTTTTTTACTAAGATTACTAAGATCTCCATGGGGAGAGGGGGCGGTATAGAAATACAATAAATAAAATAGATAAATAAATAAATAAAGCTGCACTGCTTAAGAAAAAATATTTTTAAAACTAAGCATAATAATACAACACAGATGTAATCTATACTTGCTAATATTGCATTTTAAATTCCATACTTTTTAAAAATCTAAATCAGTGGCTAGAGGGTGTGATAAAAAAAAGAACCAATTAAATGTTATTCTTTGTTTTACATTTTAAAAAATCTTACATTGTAATATGATGTGAACTTCATAGATATCACACTTCTCCTTTAGAGCAATCCATGATTATTTTTCTTACTAAGGATACTGATAACATTTCTTATTCCTCTGAAGAGGAATGAAATATTGTTCCAGCTTCTGCACTAAAACTGAGAAAAAGTATTTAGGTAACTTAATCTGCAAAGAAGTGAAATCTTAAACTCAATGTTGAGTTTTAAATTACCTCATTACCTCATAATTCTTTATTTAATCTCAGTGGTAGATTTTAAAGTTAGGGCTTAATTGCATAGTCTTATTTGGAGCATACAAATTCTGCCCTAAAGCAATTTACAATGGGTTTTTTTCAATGAAGTAGGAAGGGGATAATATTCTAAAGTAATGAAAACTTTAATGAGATTAATTTATGCTCTGACTGTGTATTTCACCTACACATAATTTTCATTTTTAGTATCTGTGTTATAGTCTAGATACTAAGGAAAACTCACAAGTAGTCTTTGACTTACAACTGGTCGCTTAGCAACCATTCAAAGTTACAACAGACTCTGAAGAATGACATAACTAGAATTCAAAGTTCTGATGTCTGAGTCACTTGTATTTTGGGTGCTCAGAAACTAACATTTATGGCCATTTACAATGTTTTTGCCAAAATCCAGTTATTTCTGGTTTCTGGCAAAAATCACCCCATAGTGAACAATGGGTTCACTTAACAACCACATTTGCTTAATGACTGTCTCATTTGTTTAAGAACTGCTGCAAAAAAGGTTGCAAAATTGGGCATGACCTGCTTTATGACTGTCTTGACTTATCACTGAAATTCTGGGCTGCCAAGGATGTGGTAAGTCGAAGCCTACCTGAATTATAATAGGCTATGGAATTACATATACATTTTGCATGGAATATTTTGCATGGAATACTTTCAAAGTATTGAAAGTATACTTGAGCTTTTTATGTATGAGGTTTTGATGAACAATACTTTCTACAGGTGTAGACAACAGAACCAGAGTGAGGAAAAACAGCTTGTAAAATCCCTTAATTTAAGGGTAAATTAAGGGATCTTGCATGCTGTTTTTCCCCACTCTGGTTCTGTTGTCTACAGCTAACAATGTATCATGAGCGTAAGTATGCTCACAAATCTCTCAGCATCCACAAGGCTCCTTTTTTAAATCTGATTTTAATTCTAAAATTCTTTGGATAAAAAAAGGCAATTTATACCGTATTTTCCGGCGTATAAGACGACCGGGCGTATAAGACAACCCCCTAATTTTACAGTTAAAAAATAGGTTTA
>JAPKID020007941.1:0-10086 GCA_026931265.2 Tropidonophis doriae
TGAACTAACTGAGTCAGGTCCAAGGCCGCCATGGAAGCCAAGAACTCCCGAGCCTCCGCCGATGACTCGCCAGCCGATGGCAAGTTGAAGTCCCCCAGTACTGCAAGCCTAGGTAACTTAATTGGTGGCATATGGGGAAGGTGCCGAACCGAAGTCATTTTTTTAAAATAACATTTGAACAAACAATAAAATTAACATTTATTATTTAATTTTAAAAGAATTGTAAACAGGTTCCTTAAAATTACAATTCAGGTTTAATTCTTCAGAGTATTCTGTCACAGTAAGATTACAAAATATTCGTAGACTTCTAATCCTTTCTTCACAATAAATATCCATTCCTAACCCTGTTGCTTTGACAGAGGATTTCCCTGTGATCAGAGTCTGAGCTCTGAGCTTTTCCTTCAGACCTGTCCTTATACCTACGCTTCTCAAATCTTCCTTTGTTCTCCCTGAATTTAACTGGGGAGGGAGGGTTACTATTTTTTTTTGTATGTGAGTTTTAATAACCGATCACAAGTTTATCTTAGCATGTTAATATAGCCATTGTAGTGTCCAAACCACAAATTCAAAGCTTTCTTCTGCCAATCCCTCTTGGAGTTTATTCAGGAAACTCATCTTCAAAGTGAGCACTGTACTTAGTCAAAATGTGAACCATGAAGGAAAATGGAATATTTCTTCCCAGAACATTAAATAGCTTAATGTTGAATCAATCAACTTCCTTGAGCTTGGGATGACCCCAATCCTCTCAACACCGGTCAAGCAGTGACACTTTGACATTAGAAATGGTTGCCTGCTTTATGGTCACCTCAGTCCTCTCAATAAGACCAAGTCCTCTTCAGTTGCCCATCCCCCAAGTACGCATATTTTGTTGGCATGGGAAGGCATCTGTTTCATACACCTAATTGAGTCTATGCTACATTCCTGACTAAGCTGTAAGGTGGGTTTGGATTTCAGCTTGTTATCTCCACTGACTGGCTTTATTGGCTCAGAGACATGGGAGTTCTAATCCAAAATTTGCAAATGAGATAGGGATCTAAATGTAAAGATTGAGGGTTTGGATATAGCAGGGTGACACATTCATATTAGAATGGTGCAGAAAGAGAAGCCCTATAAACGTCCTATATTCATTATGTGATTTCTCTTTCTTTTTAGTCTTACAGCGTGAGTCACTCCGTAATCTTGCTCAGTGGCTGGAGTCTCAAGAGGAGGCCATCCGGCAAATGAGAGCTGTGAGTTTACAGCTGTGGAGACAGCTAAATGTCAGCGAGGTGGATGTCCAGACCTGACCTGAGCCAGACTTCCATCCTCTCTTTTGGGGAGGCTCAGTTCTAGAGCAGAAGAGTAGAAGCCAATTCATTGCTTTGCCAGTTTTCAGGAAATGGAGCATGATGGCTTGGATGATCTGATCTCTAAAGCCAAAAGCAGTCCTACAGAAGCACTGAAGGGTCTTCCAGCTGCTGTAATCTGTAGGACAAATACAGGGCCACTTGAGATTGTCCAGCGAGGACACTGTGGGGCAGATACCTGACCAAGAATCCTATTAAGCAGGCTTCCAGCAGCATAACACATGCTTTGTTTCCTACTGATTGCAGTATTTTAAGAGCTACCGTGAGCACCTTTTTCAAAATGCACTGCTCGATTTGATATGTATTTTTTAAAAAATAAAATATGTTGCACATAGGGGTATGTTTGAAGAATTATAATTTAAAAAACCCTAGGTATCTTTTATCTTCAGGTTTTGCTGAAAAAGGGTTCCATCTATAGAAAGAGACCATTAGTATGTAAAGAACAAGACTTGGGCACAGAATCCGGTTATTATCTTGGATTAACAACAACAATAAGAATAAAAATAATAAAAAGCATTTGCTATCACCCCTGAAAACTTGCTTCAGAAAATTTCGTTCTTTGTTAAGTATAACAGAAATCATCCACACAAAGCAATTTCCTACCTGACTTTCCCAAGTCAAAATAGGGATAATCCTGTAGCTCAAACCAAGATTATGAATATGTACAGATTATAAATGTCCTACCACCAAATTTAAAAAAAACTTGTTTTTTTTTTAAATAGGAGAATGCCCGTTAGAAAAATGCCTGTGGTCACCCTTTTGTTCAACAATGCTAACTTTTCTTTGGAAGCAGAGAGAATGACAAGCTATTCCTTTTCTGAAATTAGGCTAGGTTGATCCACACAGCAACATCTTCACTTTCCTGTCACCCTTGACACTGAAAGAAGGGATGGCAATGCAAAAATCACACCCTTCCCCTGCCTAACCTTCAGCAATGGGGCTAGATATATTGCTGGCCACAGTTTACTGTAGATAGCAGGACGATTGAAGGATTCTTTATTTGCAATTTTTTGGGAGGGGCAAATACTATTCCTTCAAAATCATTCTGCTCCTGAAGGAAGAAAGCATGCAGGAAACTGTAACATTGCCCAGGCTCGCTAGAGATGCTATGTGGATGCAATTGTTCCACCAGCAAAACTGCAATCACTCTGTGGTTCAAGCTGAACCCCTTTCCCAATCTCTTTTCTTCACACTCATTACACACCTACCCAAGCAGCCAGTGGTGGCATCAGCGAGAAAGTGGAAGGACCCCAACTGCTGGAGGTTTCCACCTGATGACCGCTGGTGAAGATGGCTTCTTAGCCAAACTATATATGGCTACAGCCCCATGGTATTTGTAGCTGTGTTTTTTCATCCTGTACTTCTTAGAGAGAATGTAAAGGTGGGAAGAGCTGGAAGTGGAAACAAAGCCTGGCCTCCCTGACTCATAGCCTTGTGCTATGGGTGAGGGACAGAGGGCCCCTCAGAGATGCTGATTGTTGCTGTTACACACAGATAGTACCATATTGTAATAGATAGCATCCCTATAGCAGAGGTGTCAAACTCATGCTGGCATGGCAGCATCAAGTGACATATCGCAACCCCCTTCGCTAAACTGGACATGGGCGTGGCCAGTGTGTGATGCATCTGGTCCGCTGGCTGCGAGTTTGATAGCCCTACCCTACAGTATATCTTTGTCTTCTGCCGCAGGACCCAAAAGAGAGATAAGCCCTGCAGGCTTTCTTCTCCACTTGGGAAACAGTTCCACTTTGTTTTCCAGTAAGAGTTCCCATTGGTAAACAGAATTGTTATTTTTTTTGCTTTGTTCCATGTTTTCCTGCTCAAACTAAGAAAAAAAAATTACACAAGAGATGTCCACTCTCTTGGAGTCAAATTAGAAAAGGTCACAGGGACACAAGGCCCAGCAGCTACACAAACAGTGTTGCAATGGGCCAATCAGTGACCGTTGGATCTCCAACTTGTTGACTCTTCTCCTATGTGACCTAGAATAGTTCCAAGGCCGATTTCCAACTTTTGTTGACTTTTCCACCTGACCTAAAATGGCTCCATGGCAGATCTCATAGGAAAATACCCCCTTTATTGGGAACACCTTGGACTGGCTTCAAGCTGCTTCAGTGGTAGTCTGGCAAGAAGACGAGGACTCCACAGTGGTGTCATGCTCTCAGCAAATGGCAATCAGGTGTCTTCGAGTTAGGGTAGCAAGATTGTGTGGGAGATCTCTGTTTCTGCAACCACCATTCAAAATGCATCGTGAGATAAGAATATGCAACTGGTTAGAAGCAAATGCAAAGCCAGCAAGGAGCTGCATATGCATTTGAAAGAGGATGCTCTCTTCTCTTGTTGAAGATGAACCTCCAGCTGCAAACGCCATTGTGAATGACATCAAGTGAACAGGAGGGCACTTGCTAATACGTTGATGACCTTGGCAGAATCTGAAAAGCTACACCTTGGTAATCTGGATGAGAGGCCATCAGGAAATCCTAGGGTTGTACATGGGGCGGGGGAAAAGCAAGACACTGAAAGTGGTCATAAAGCACTGGCCTGCAGTTGGAAAACTTTCATGGGGATAACTATAAAATCATCGAGAGCTGGCCTTGATTCAGGGGAAGCTTTGCCTTGAGGTTTTTTTTTCCTTTGAGACTATCCGGGACTAAATTGTTATTTTTGCTTCAAAACCAATCTTTCTCTCTCAGTCCAACTCATCTCACAGAGTCGTTGTGGGGGAAATCAGAAGTATTAGGTATGTTTGCTTCCTTGAGTTACTTATAAAGTAATAAAGGAGGGCTACTCCTAATCCAATAAATAAAAAGTTAGTTTCCATGAAAATAGAACCTCCCTGGATAATAAGCCCAATTGGGCTTTTGAGCACATGCGCTAAAATAAACAATTTCCTGAAAATATTGCAACACAGCAGCAGCCATGAGGTGACCTTGCTCACTGCTTCCCGCACCTCAAAAATAATAAGACTTTACCAAAATAAGACCAAGCGCTTTTTTCGGGAGGGTGTGTGTGTGTCAAAAGAAAATAAGACCCTGTCTGGGAAACACAGTATTTATCAGAGACATTGAGAATCTACAGGCATTTTTCTAATAGTCAGTCTCCTGGAAAAAAACCCAACAATTTATTCCTATGGCTAATTGCTGCTCATAGTCCAGCAGATCAACACAGATTTCTCTTCTGATAAAAGCAGGCAAGGGAGGAAGTATATTAGACAAAAATCCAAATAGATTTTCTGAAAAATGAATCTTATTAACTTTGTTTTGCATACCACTTACATAAGTGCTATGTTTGCATTCCTTTCAATGAAGTTTTCTGAGAAGCATGGAGGTTTAGCACACTGTATATATGTGCATGCTCTGCGCAATCTCAGGGTTTCTAAAAAAAAAAGATATGTCTTAGTGCATCTCTACTTAGTCAACTTTGCCTTAGACACGATGATTTTAACCGGGATAGGGTACCGAACTGGAAATTATCTGGGATAAAGAACTGGGTGCATGGAAGTATAAGTATGCCTCAGACATCTCCCTCAGCACCCATACAATTTCCTGTTCCATTTTATGTGATTTAAAAGCATATTTTCAAAATTAAATAGAAAGTGGGATGCTGTAGAACAAAGTTCTAGCACCATGTTTATTTATAGGACAACTTTTGAACTGCACAATGACCTGCTGGGGTGTCAGAGAACATGTTGGGGGAGGACATACGATTCACTTTGGGGCATATAAATTTAAGTGACTAATCACGTTAACCACTGCAGCCATTTTGTAAACAAACTAATGTCCCAGTGTCACCATTTTCTCAGTATGTACTTCAGACACTTCAAAATTACAAATGTGCCCCCAACTCAGAAAGGCTGCCTAACCTAATATTTGAACATTGTGTTATTACATCTGCAAAAAACAGCTGGCAAAAATCAAAGTGAAAAGTTAGCCCAAAGTGAAGTAGTTACAAAGTGAAGCACCACTGCCACGGCATTATGGGTTTTTTTTTCTCTCTCCCACTCCAAAATGAATAATAAAAACAAAACTAAATCAACTGTGGTGTCAAAGGCCTGCTGCTTTTTTTTACCAGACCACAAACCAGAGAACTTCCTCAAAAGGATCGATTCCTCCTCTCTGGACAAAAGAGGAATGCTCAGGCCTACCAAAAACCCCAATCACAAGAAAATGACTTTTTTTTCAGCCTGAGGCCCAGCTTTGTTTGGCTTCTTCTTTTGTCATCAAAATAGAGTAGTTTCCCATTAAAAATAAATAAGAAAGTGAGGAGCGAAGCTGACTCCCAAAGAGCAGGAAAAAAACAACAAATGGTGATAAATAGGATATAAGAATTTGGCCAACAATGTTAACCAATTGTATCAATAGAGAAGAGGTATGATTTCTTCATGTGCTATCAAGCACATTTTAATCATCTACACTAATTTCTAAAGTCCATTCCATCCTTCTCACAGCAAAACACCAGAGGGGAAAATCCCAAGGCACCCAACCTCAAATCAGTTCTTTCGCAGCCTCCATTTTGGATGCTGCTGTTGATAACCTTATCCTAAAACCACCTTCTGCACCAAAGTCCTCACTGGGAAATTCACAACTGCAGGAGGCAAAGGGAGAAGTTTCAGTCTTTGATTAATACATTCAGTAATGGAGATAGGGGGAAAGGGGTTAAAAAATTACTGGCTTAAAAAAAGCAGCAGGGGTGAGAGAAAAATCTCCCCACCACCTAACCTCGCTTAAATTTTTGGTTAAAAAAATAAAAATGGCGCCTGCCCATTGTCATCCCATCATAATTCAAACATCCAAGACATTTAAATATTATTCTGTACATATATAAAAGCCCCCAAAGAAAGGTGTGTGTGTGGGTGTTTAGGGGGACAGGGCCCAAGCCCAATTTCTCCATGGGCCAAGGCCATGTGGGGGGCTTCTTCCTCAGGATCTCTCCACACTTGCAAGGTTCACAGTGGTCCGGGTCTGTCGTAGTTCATTGGCTTCTATGGAAGGCAGGAAGAGGAGAAGGAAAGAAGTCCTCAGAGGACGTCGGCTCGCTTATCTCGAACACGGCTCCTTGCTTTCGTCCGGGCTTTGAAGGCAGCTGAATTATACAGGTGCTGGGACACCCAGAGGGAGAAGAGACATATGTCACCATTAGCTCAGAAAAATGCCAATTAAGAACACCCAGAGGTCACAAATCATGGTCAAAGTCATTTCCTGTTGTTGCAGTGACACTGAAGCCTCTTACATCTTGGAGGACATTCCCCATTATTAACATAATTCTGAGCCAAAGAAAAAACAGGAAATTCTGTAACAGTAAGGACGGCGTAGCCTTGCTAGAACAGCACAAAGATCTTTAGATCAAACATTTTCATTAATTTCTTCAACTAGCAAGGTTATATAAATCCTAAGGGCGGTGGGGTGGCGGCGGCTTACAAACAAATTAAAATCAATAATAAAAAAGGCATGTCAGGATACTAGCACTTAGACTTGTATACCACTTCACAGTGCTTTACAGTCCTCTCTAAGCGGCTTACAGAGTCAGCATATTTCCCCCAACAATCTGGGTCCATTCAAAATTAATTTGGCAGCTGAGGACACCAATCAAAATATTACTATGTCCCCTAAAGACAAACTCTGCCCTAAAGCAAACAGTCAGACTTGCCAAATCTAACCAAAGCGCAAGAAGACCGAGTAATTCAAATCCTGGGAAAAAGCTATTCCAGAGGAAAAGAAGCTTCTGGAACATTCAGAAGCAAGGCACAAAGGCAACAGCTCCCTCTCCCCTTTGCCCCCAATACGTGGATTTTAAATATAGCTGGCTCAGTGCTTGAAATGAGAAGTCTTTTATTTTACCCTGGCATTTTCTCTTTGAGGCGGGCTTCTTAGTTCCCTGATATCAGAGAAAACCACACGGAGCCTGAGCAAACGAAAGGAGAAACCTCTATAAACCTTTCAGCAACGTTGATGACCTACCTTCTCAAAGCGTGAGATCTTACTCGCTTTAACAGTGGCTGCATCCAGGACTAGTGGCGGTCCCAGTTCAAATGTGTCCCGTAACAACTCATTGTTCTGGGGTGAGAAGGGCAAAGAGAAAGGAAGGCCCATTAGCTGATATACTGGGAGAGGCTGCTGACATAAGCGGATCCCTAGAGCTGAAGATCAGTTTTATGTTTATGTTGTTTATGTTTATTGCATTTGTATACTGCCCTATCTCCCTGACAGAGACTTAGGGCAGTGCACAGGAAGTAGTAAAAGCAGTAACAATAAATACAGTAAGATAGAATAAAAATAAATTAAATTTAACACACCGTGCTAAAATTAAATTTAAAACCCTTACTAAAAACTCTAAAAAACTCTATACCAGGCCGCATGAAACAAGTGTGTTTTTAATGTCCGGAGGAAGAGGCGCAGGTCCGTGATTTTATGAAGGTCAGGGGGCAGGTCATTCCAGAGGGCGGGGCCTGCCACAGAGAAGGCTCTTCCCCTGGGGGTCGCCAGCAGGCATTGTCCGGCAGACAGCACCCTGAGGAGGCCCACTCTGTGGAAGCGGACAGGTCGAAGGGAGGTATGTGATAGGAGGTGGTCCCGCAAGTAACCAGGACCCATGCCATGGAGCGATTTAAAGATGGTTACTAACACCTTGAAGCGTACCCGGAAAGCCACAGGCAGCCAGTGCAGCTCGCGCAGGAGAGTAGTTACATGGGAGTATCCTGAGACTCCCAAAATCCTCCAAACGGCCTCATTCTGAACTAGCTGGAGCCTCCGGGTGCACCTCAAGGGAAGCCCCATGTAGAGACTGTTACAGTAGTCCGGGAGATGACGAGGGCTTGAGTGACCGTGCGTAGGGCGTCACGATCTAGAAAGGGATGCAACTGGCGTATCAGGTAGACCTGATAAAAAGGGCCCCTGGCCACGGCTGTCAAATGGTCATCCAAAGACAGCCGAGGATCCAGGAGGACGCCCAAGTTGTGGGCCCTCTAAATAAATCGCCCCCGATAGCCAGAGATGGAACCAACTGGCTATATCGTGACCCCGGGAACCACAGCCAGTCGATCTTGGACGGGTTGAGTCGAAACCTGTTTCTTTCCATCTTGCACTCTGGTGATCCACTGCTGAAATTTTATGCCTGTTTCACTACCCACATTTAAACTGAGCAGCAATAATTAACAGATTAACAGAGTTGGAAGGGACCTTGCAGATCATCTAGTCCAACCCCCTGCCTAAGCAGGAGACCTTACATGCGCCTCTACCTAGGATCGAACTAACAATCTCCTGCTTGTGAGGCAAGAGCTCCACCTCTAGGCCACAGCCACTAAGTCGAGATTAGTGCCTGATGATTGAATGGATCAATGCTCACCATCTTGATTGGATAATTACCCAAAGATCTCCCAAGCTACTATCTCTCAATAAAACCACACACACACATTCAACATCTGCTTACCTGCAGGTGGTGTCTGACACCGGAACCAAGAGCCTCTTTGAAGGCATTGTATGTCCTTCTCCTTGCCCAGCTGTCCACATACATGCACTCCAGTCCAAACTTGATGGTCTCCTCATGGCATTCCCCATTCTGTAGAGGGAGAACATGTTCTTCAGGATTTCAAAAGAAGAGCTTTCGTTAACCATGCCCACCTCACTACTGAAGGGTGACCCTTGGACTCTGTTACTTCCTCAAATGCTTGGAAAGGCTTCCTGGATGCTGACTGCAGGGACCAACATATAGATTAAAAAAAAAAAAAAAAAAGCTGTGCAAGAGCTTGCCACGGAATTGCCAAAGAGGGCTCTGAACAGTCACAAAACAGCTCTATGATAATACAGGATCATACAGCCTTCTACTTGGGATGGATATTATCATAAAGCTGCTTTGTGATTGTTTTGCTTCTTTTATAGCGAGGAGCTGTGCGAAGCACCAACACCTTTTCTCAGCTCTGGATGGGAAGGGAGGAAATGTCTAGCAGGTGTCCCTCCTTTCCAGGACAAATAGGATTTTAAGTTAGACACTGGAACCTATTTTCTATACATAAACTTCAGCCTTGGAACATTTAGGTAACATGAAAAAGGAGGAAATTTCTCCCAAAATGCACAGAGTGTATCTGTTCCACAAAAGTCAACAGCCACCATGTGGGCTACAGCTGGAAAACCCATTCAAGTCATTAGGTCCCCTCCTCACTGCAAATGGAAGCATCATTCCTGACAGAAGATTCTCTAGCCTCCACTTGAATGACTTCTGACGTTTGGGATCATGAGTGTAAGGATCAGAAATAAAAGTTTTTGAGGATCTTTTGAAAAACCAACAGCTGTAAGCCCTGCTAACAGAAGGAAGGGGGGGAACGCCTCCTGAGCCCCGTTTCCCACCCAACCTCCCACAGTTCCAGTTAGCACAGAGCTCGTAGTGTCCGTTAAGCTCTGACAGGAAGAGGCACCTCAATATAATGCAGGACATCACGGAAGATGGAGCGTTGCTTGCGTCGGTCTGTTTTGGCTCGATACTTGTTGCTGTCAGTGGCCAAGGCTTTTAGTTTGGTGCACAGCAGGTCAGTGTCCTCATAAAAGAAGTCCTCCTGGGGCCAACATGAAGACAGATGTTAAACCTTAAGCTTAACTGTAGAGGACATAGTCTAAGCAAAAGGCAGCCCATCTTGCATGGGAAGAAAGGAATAAGTCAATCTCTTTCAAATGTCATTATTTTACTCTTCCCTATAAAAATGAGGTCTACAGTGAATGCTAGGTTGGTTATCATTTCCCAAAATATCCCC
>JAPKID020007942.1:0-10086 GCA_026931265.2 Tropidonophis doriae
GATCAAAATAACGTAGTAATTTTAATTGCTAATTTAATTTATTTTAAATCTAATGTGTAAATTGTTAATTTATTGCTTATTAGATTCTTTATTAAATCTTTTTTTAAACTTTTGTATTATGTGTTTCTTATGCTATACACCGCTCTGGGTCCTTTGGGAGAAGGGCGCCAATTTTAATAGATAAGGCAGAGGCTTTTGATCTGCTGTATTGCTTTTACTACAAGGCCAACTATTAAAGATAAAGTTTTAGTAAATATAGATTAACTTTTCTTTATTCAAATGAAAGGATGTTTTACACAATATAAAATCATGTTCCATCTCAATATATTTGCGAGAACGACATCTGATAATATGCAAATACCAAATAAATGTAATAGACTGAATGATTTAAACTGGTGGATTATCTGGGTTATATCAAAGATTTTCACATTTTTTCAGGCATTCACCATCTTGTTTAAAAAAAAGATTCCCAGATCCTTTCATGAAAATGCAAAATACAGTTTAATGATTAATCAACAATAAATATTGTATAGTATAATATGTATGAGACAGACAAATTTATTTCAGTTTTACATCCAGTATATTGTGGGCTCCTGGTAGTCATTCAAAAATATAGATATAAAACATCTGTTTTATCAATATCTTGCTATTTTTGAGCTCAGGTGCAATATTGTTATTAATTTGAATTTGTTGCATTTGTCATTTCCAAACTTCTGAAGGAATATGACATTTGAAATCCTTAGCTACCTAATGCTGAAATGTCTCATTTGTCATCACAAGGAAACTAGTATTATAGTTGGTAAACTATTTGCTTACACCTGGTCCGTTTTTTCAAGTACCTAATATAATATCTAGATTTTGCAGATTTATTTTCAGAAATTCTATAAACATTTCTGCATTTTTCCCCCAGAAAGGAAGGAAAATCTCTTGCATTTATTAAAATCCCCATGTTATTTCAAAACAGTCCATTTCAAGTTGCTAGATTTAATGCTACAGGCATGATATACTTTCCAGAAATGATCTTGATGACATGCATTTAATCTATGTCCATTTCCAAGCTATATTCTGCAGGCTTTGGCAAATGTTAAAGAAAAACCCAGAAGTATCTTAATTCTTATCTATGGAAGGCATTAAACTGCTAAGTACTAACAACGGGAATTAGTCCTTAAATCTCTAATGAGAATAATAAAGCAAAGAATGCAGTTGGTGCTGCAACTTGATAAGGCCTGAATTTACTTGCTGCTAGCAAAAATTCCTGATCCAGCAATTTGGCATTTCTACTCCCAAAGGTGCAGGAAACGCTATCTGTCCTTTAGGAGCATCTTCCATGGTAAGCAATTCTTATCTGTGCTATCAGAGGACTGAGATAGCAGCATAATATCTAGTAACAGCAGCTTTATGAGGGGATCCGTTACTGATTTAAATCAATCTCAAACAGAGGGCTTTTTTTTTAACCCATTCTGAGCAAAAACCAAGTTTCAGAAGTACTTTCACTTGATGAAACAATAACAACCCTCTAAATAAGCATCATGCATTGAGTCTTTAGCTGGCCTAACTTTCTGTGTTTCCCTCCTGCTATTGTCTCAACTTGCAATATATATATATTTTTTCCCTTAGTGAAATACCACATATAGAAGTAGAGTAACAAAGCAACAAAATGGTTGGGAGGGGGAATAGGAATTTAAAAAGAGCAGAGGGATAGATACAGTCCAATATCTTTCCCAAACAAAACAGCACAGGAATTATATATTTTTTATTTTCCTATCAAAATTGTAAAAGAATACATAGAAATTCTCGCTGGCTTGATAGCGAAACTCAAAGCAATGGTATATTTAAAACCGAGTCCCTTGCAGGGTAAGGGACATAATTATCAACCAAGATCTAAAAAGCACAACGTTTGCCCTCTGCAATTAATAAAGGGTGTATTGAGAGTACAGCTGGTCAGCGAAGGAAGCATAAGTTTGTACATAATGGCGACTCACTTTCATTCAAATCCAAATGTGTAAACATAGCTCCATGCGCTTACGTAGTACACAAACATCACTCTTTGCTATTTTGCAAAGCCATCACTTTTAATTTTGGCACGAGGGAGAGCCTAACACCCGAATGCATTGTACTGATTTCATGTTTACATTTGTTTATTACAAGACATATAAACATATTATTTGTTTTCATGAACAAAATCCAACAGAATTTTACAGATCAGAACCATTAAAAAAAACCCACCACAGTATTTCAATCACCACCCTAACAATATGAGTGAAGATTTTTTTTTTATTTTTGGCTTTGACTACTTCTACAGATTTTGAAGTAAACCAAACAAATTAAATAAGCTTTTCTAGAATCAAATGAACATTTCTATTTGTTAACGTGAAATATAAATGTTGCACAAGGTTTTAATTTTCAATACCTTCAACATTTCTGTTCAACACTTCAACACTTTCAGATACATGGACAGAAACAGAAAGATTTATACTGTTCTGGGGTATTTCTAGATATAGATACAGCATTGTCTGTTTTGAGATCAATCTGTAGAAAACAGAAAGAAAAAGCCTCCTCTTATTATTTCCTCTATATGTCCCTAAGTTTCTTATTGTGTTTAATTTGTCATGATTAGACACCAGCCTCCTCAATTTCACAAGTCTCACAAAAACTGAATAACACGATGTTCCTGTTGCTACCTTCAATTTACCTGCTGAAATGAGAATATAAACCTGGCTAAATGCAAAATCCTTCACACACAAAAATGAAAATAGTCTCTTATGCGTTATCAAAGCTGTTAACTAAATTCCCAATGCCATTATCCAAAGAAAGCACATACAAACCTCACTCTAATTTTAAACAAGAAGGCATCAAAATGATGGAAACAGTTGCTGGGATAAGAACTTTCAGCTATTCTTACAACAGGATATATAAATGGTGTCCAAAGACATGTTTATTTCAGACCATGAGCCTATTTCTGGATTCTGCATGCATCAGCTTGTTTCCACACAGATATGCCATTAATTGGATGGAGTGGAATCAATTAATGACGTTTCAAGAAGTAAGCATGTGTCAGAATATTTGTAGCTATGAATCATGGCAGATTTGAATTCCAATGTCTCAATATATCAGGAAAAACTAGTTCTTTTTTCTTTGGTATATAGCTGCTATTCTTTGAAGAAGTATTAATTATATAGTATAAAATTACTTCAAAAAGGACAAACTCTTGTGCCTTGCTACCTACCAACCATTGGAATTCCCATTTACCCCAGATCCCAAGTATGTATATATATAAACCAAAACCTACATATACATACATATATACATATATACATATATACATATATACATACATACATACATACATACATACATACATACATACATACATACATACATTTATTTAGTGAATGCCTTTGGCCAAAACAGGCCAGAGTAAGTTTGCATGAGAATGCAAAATTTAGAAAAGATCGTCTTCTCCATATAATTCTCTTTTTTCATTGGAAGATGTTATTCATGGCACAGAATCTCTGATAGTCATGAAATATTCCCATTGAAGACATTACAGTCCATACAACACTGCTTTATATGTCCTGCTAGGTTTCTAGTCCACCCTACAAACATAATTGATCTTTCCACCACGCCTAGTGACACCTGTATGTGCTGTAATTTCACCTCCCATTATGCTGGATGAGAATTATAATTCCAATGCCCGCAGGCATCAGGTTGGGAAAAGTTACATTCATAAACACAATCCTTTGTTTGAAGGATCTTCAAACAAAGAAGATCTTCAAAACGAGAGTCTTATCAATTCTGTTTAAAGGAAGTTGTTGTATTTTACATTTTTCTTTTTTTAAGAAAACCAGTAACTTCTCTGGCGGTTGTCATCTTGATCCTGAAAAATCCCACAACTCATTGACGTGCAAAACTTGCTACAATGAACGAGGAAGGAAACTAAATAGATCCGAGATTAAACAGGGACGACCTCTGCAGAAGTATGATTAGTGTAGAGTGAGATTTCTATACACTGACAATAATGCAATTTAACACAGACTCGACTGGCTACATTAAACATATTTTTTTATGTTGCTGCCCATCATTCTGCCCCTTGAACTGCAAGTCTGATCCTCATAATGCATTTAACTTTTCTTCAAAGAATATATACAGTTTCTCTTTCTAAAATAGTCTGGTGTGTGCAGCAGGCTTTCCTTTAGCAACATGTGTATTTCTTCTGAAAAGAAACACATCTAAAATTGCAATCATCATCCCTGCATTTGAATCCTTTCAAAGGGTCTCCTTAAAACACATATTGCAGACCTGTGAAAAAGGCGATCTCAACTCCAAGTAATATTTCTAAGCTTCTCACTGATCAAAAATCTAGAAACGCCTGAAGCTTGTAATCCTCAGCTCAATAAAGAAACTGCATTCCTAAAGTTAGTATTTCCCTATTGCTTTCGTACACGGATATTAGTCATATCAGTCATCCAGTTTTTTAGAACGGTTTTTTTTCAGACAATATTTAGCCAGCTTATGAGTTTCTAGGAATAGTGAGGCATTGTGGTTGCCAAGGCATTTGCATTATGCCACCCTATTTAGCTTCATGTTTTAAAAGGGTGATATGGCGAGGGACACATTAAGGGCTACGTCTTTGGGTTGGGTTAAGAATTATTCTTTCCAGCGAGTGCCATCTGTGCAAATTAGGTGAGGAGTCTAATTTCTCTCTCTCTCTAGCACAGTATGTAGTTAAGCTATCCATCTAACAACTCACATGGAAAATAATTGCACTCGGTCATGCTTGCTTGTGCCACAAAGCAATTGCTAAACAATCTGAAGGGTGTGTTTTAATGTCCCTCTTCCAAAATAGCAGAGACCCTCACATTCCCCATCCTGCTTTCTCCTTTGCAAGTCCAGAAGTGCGACTCTCGGCGATGAAGTCAAGATTAAATTCTGCTCCACAGCAAAACCCAGCCGACAAGAACCTACTTGGTGTGATTTAAATCTCACTCCACCATCCTTTACACTGATTTTTTTTTTATGACAATAACCTTAAATCACTGGGGTAATTGTCCAATTTTTACTTGCTAGATGACATCAGAAAATCATTTTCAGGCCAAACTCTGCACCAGGCACTAATTCATAAGGGCCTTGTAAAGAGCAAAGAAAAGAAGGTGTTGTAGGAAAGTGTTCCTTTCCATGCTCTTTTAGCAAAAGACGGTGGCAGATGCTCGTGACGCATTTCAACAGAAGGGAGAAAATTCATAACCCAATTACCACTTCTGGATGGCAGTTGTGCATTTTCCAGTTCTGTCGTCTAGTCTGCAGCTGCTGCGGCAGTTCCCAGTTTTAAAGTTATAGAAATGTGATTTAAAAAAAAAAAAAAAAGGTGCTCTCTGCACTACTTAAAAAAAATGGAGTAGGATTAGTTTCCCCCCCCCCCCAAAGTGGGAAAGATATGTAAAGTTAAATCATAGTTTAGACAGCACAATCGTGATGTCATTTAAGCCCCAGAGCTGGCTGGAAATCCAACAGGACCGAGAGCTGCTGCAAACAATCTGGAAGAACTTCCTTTTTGGTTTTTTTTTTCCTTGCTCCATCATCGAACTTACCTTGAAGAGATATGGAGGAGCTCCTATGAGGCGCAAATCAAACAAGGCTGCCCTACGGAAGGGAAGGCGGGAAGCTCAGAGACCTCTTGTCATTCTATCTAGGCCGCAGCAATTGTTCCTTTTTTTCTGGCGCAGGAAGCAGCGTGCCCTTCGGAAGACCATGCATGGAAAGGAATCGTTTCAAGGAGGGATGCAAAGCAAGAAAACAAATAAAACCCTTTCGCTACCACAAATAATAATAATAATAATTTAAAAAAAAAAAACAGAGAGAGAGAGAGACAGAAAGAAAGACAGAGGCAGCTTTGTGGGACTGTTCCAAGCCTCTTTGCCGTGCTGAATGAAAGCAATCCCTAAGACTGAATGGGTAATGAGATCCTGGCTCCTGAGATTTTAGCTTTCTTAATCATGTTCATAATTAATTCAAGAACATTGATAATTTCATTACATTCTTTTTGTCTTATCAATAAATGATGTGCCTGCACTTTTGGTCCTGTATACATGGAGAGGGGAGATGCTTAGGGTAATATTGCACCAAGGAGGAGGGGGTGGTGGGAGAAGGGAGAAGGCTGCATAATATGCCTATGGCTAGAACGTATTTATTAATATAGATAATTTTAAAATGGGCGTGTGCGGTAATAATGGTCACTGAGCAAAGGTCCATATCCAAAAACGTGGGATGACACGATACTACAAATTATTAATAAGTACTAGATACAGAGACAGGGGGAAAAATCTCCCAAAAAAGTCAAGTGTCTGCTTGGTTGGCTGAAGAGAAGAAAAGCTATTTCCACTCAGGTTTTCCACAGGACTTGGGGACACTCCTCTAAAATAACTCACGGATTCATTGAACAGAATCAATAGAATGTGTTTCTTTTTTCTGAGATGCCTCCCCTCAAAGTATTTGATGGAAAGTTTGACTCACCAAACATACCTGTTTCCCTGAAAATAAGACCTCCCCGGATAATAAGCCAGTCGGGCTTTTGAACGCATGTGCTAAAATAAGACTTCCTCTAAAAATAAGACCTCCCTGAAAATATTGCAACACAGCAGCAGCCATGAGGGGATCACATTCGCCGCCTTCTGCACCTCAAAAATAATAAGACCTCCCCAAAAATAAGGGCCAGCACTTATTTCGGGGGTCAAAATAAAATAAGAACCTCTCTTATTTTGAGGTAAACACGGATATCTTATGTATGTATTCAAAATAGCTATTGGTCATTCATTCCTCATCAGCATAATTATCTCCTGTGACATCTCTGTCCATGCATTTTAGGAGATGTCACTTTATGCTTGAAAATGTTGATCAGACTTATCTCCTTTTCAATGCTTCTTTTCTTTGACCCAATGAAATAAATATCAGATAACCCTGCCTAACGTATCTGAGCCTGTTCTTCAAAACTCAGCCTCTTCTTTAGCATCTTACTAGTATTTCCAACCACTGGACAGACCAACTAGATGTATGGTCCAGTGAAGTGTGGAACCTGGATTCGAAAAGACTGCCTTAAATATATTCATGAGAAGAAAGTCATGAATATGAAATAGTTATTAACCTATTAAATGAAAATAGGCCGGTTCCAGAGCTATTTCTTAGCTCTCTTCTGACACTTGAAATTCATGTGGGTTTTGCTCTCATTCCTTCCAGATTTGATCACCTCATCTTTATTCAAGAGTCCTGAAAAAAGAAATTAAGCCATATTTGTCTGAACGCAGCCAATGGAGTCTTACAGCATCAGGAACCCCAGTAAGACAAACCTTCCAGCATAGTTTAATAACTACATTCAGCAAAAGCAATTAGATTCCTGTGTCAGATCTTTTGAATAAATATATAGAAGTAGGCACTAGAAAGATTGCCTTTACACATAAGAACCTGCACATCCATATAGGACATGTCGTTCTTTGATAGACACATCAAAATTAAATAAGTTAGGATTAATTAAAGCACCAATTATCTCATTAGGTCTATTTTAATTATTACCAATTGCATCTGTAGAGCTACATTAAGTATCAGTTTGGCAGAATAATAGTACCACTATGTCAATTTGATTAAAAACAAATTCTATAGGTATCAATATTACACAGGAACAGACGGATTTTTCGGAGTATAAGATGCACCTTTTTCCCTCAAAAAAGAGAAAATCTGGATGCATCTTATACACTGAACACAGCATTTTGTGCCTCCCCAAACCCCACCCCCTTCACCAAAATGGCTGTGCATAGCCTGTAGGAGGCTTTCACAGAGCTCCTGGGGGCTGGAGAGTGTAGATATGAGCGAAACCAGCAAATACCAGCTCTGGCTGGCCCCAGAGTGGAGTGGGAATGGAGATTTTGTAGTATCCTTCCCCTGCCACGCCCACGAAGCCACACCTAAGAGCCCGTAATAAAAAATGAATTTCACCACTGCTTTAATTCAGTAATCAGACTTAGCATTTTGTGCAAAGATAGCCAGAATCATAGAATATATATCTACATCTGAGTCTACATCTCACTCCCTCTCTCTCTCACTCTCACTATCTCTATCTATGCATCTCTTTCTCTCTCTCTATCACTTTATCACTCTGTCTATCCTATCTCTATCTATCTATCTATCAATCCATCCATCCATCTCTGTGTGTGTGTGTTTGTGTGTGTGTGTACATATACATACATACATCTGTGTGTGTGTGTGTGTGTGTGTGTGTGTGTGTGTGTGTGTGTAAATCAGAATTTACATACTCGGTCTGATGATTTCAAATCAGGTATTTTGAATTTGGTTGAGGGACCTCGTGTCTAAGAGAAAGTAGTTCTTAAGTCTTGCTTTCCAGAATCACTTAGCAAAGCAAACATGTTGTGTGGGACACTGACGGATGGATTATAGATGAAGTATATACTGAGTGGATTTATCAGTAAATCATTGACATCCATTGACTTCCCTAAGGTACCAGACCTGTCCAAATCAGAGGACTCCTTGTTAGGACTACTGCTAGAGGATTAATATTGACAAAACATTCAGTTCCAATTTCTGCTTCTGGAAGCTTAATATAACATAATTTAATTAAAACTAGCAAGGATTCCATCCAATTCACAGATATTGGCAAGCCTGAGAATGTTTTCAAGTTCACTTTCTTCATACATCCTAACAAAAATGGCTTCCTGATTTCCTGTCTTCTACTAAGACGCTGAGCTTGTCAATTAGAAAGGTTTGAATCCCTAGTGCCACATAATGGAGTAAGCTCCAGTTACTTGTCCCAGCTTTTGCCAAACTAGCAGCTCAAAAAATGTAAAAATGCAAGTAGAAAAACAGGAAACACCTTTGGTGAGAAGCTAACAGCGTTCCGTGCACCTTCGGCATTTCACTGGCAGAGCACACGGCCATCAAAGGGCCCCCAACACAAATGACATCAAGCTGGCCATGCCCATCCTGCCCACATCCACCCCAGCCCCCCAAGGTCACACACAACCCTGATGCAGCCCTCAATGAAATCAAGTTTGAAATCCCTGCCTTTGAGCATGTTGTTGTTTGTTTAATGTGTCTTCTCTAGTTGTTCTTTTTTTTATTACGATGAAGACTTTATCTTCATACTGGATCCATATTTTTGGTTGTATGCAGGTAAAGGTTCCCTTTGCACATATGTGCTAGTGTTTCCTGACTCTAGGGGGTGGTGCTCATCTTCATTTCAAAGTTGAAGAGCCAGCGCTGAGCAGAGACGTCTCCGTGGTCAAGTCGCCGGCATGATTAAACACCCAAGGTGCATGGAACACTATTACTGTCCCTCAAAAAATGGTTCCTATTTTTCTACTTGCATTTTTACATGCTTTCAAACTACTAGGTTGGCAGAAGCTGGGACAAGTAACAGGAGCTCAGTCCATTACACGGCACTAGGGATTCGAACCACCAAACTGCCTACCTTTCTGATCAACAAGCTCAGCTTCTTAGCCACTAAGCCACCACACCTCTTTTGGTTGTATGTATAGAAGCTCTATAGACTATAGGGAGCTAAACTCTGAATGGCAGTCTCTGTTGTGAATCCTGAGAGATCATGGGATCCCATGATTTGTTGATCTATCCATCAAACGGAAAAAGGAGGCAGAAATTGTTGAGAGCCATGGTCCTGGGTATTTTCATGTATTTGTCTAGGTCAAGTGTTGTTCTGTAGTACTGGTGCCATTGATTCTTTTGCTAGTTCTGGATCTATGGATGTGAAGAATGCCATGACATCAAATGTAAACGCAATTTCATCTTCTATTTTTAGTTCTTTAATTTTCTGGAGGCTCTGCAGTTGGGTAATGAAATTTGCAGACAAACAAGCAAACAAGCAAACTAAGAGAGGGCCAAGAACTCTCCAATCCCAAGTAAGGAAAATACTGCAATAAATGGGGAACTCATCACATTTTCAGATGACACCAAGCTGGCAGGAATAGCCAACACTCCAGAAGAGAGGCTTAAGGATCTTGACAAACTTGAACATTGGGCACTATCTAACAAAATGAAATTCAATGGCGAAAAGAGTAAGGTTCTACA
>JAPKID020007943.1:0-10085 GCA_026931265.2 Tropidonophis doriae
AAGACTTGCAGTGTTGGGGCATTCACAACTTCTGGAGGCAAGCTGTTCCACTGATTAATTGTTCTAACTGTCAGGACTAATGTGTCTATATTTTGTTTACAAACAGAAAAATGGAAATTTGTGGTCATTTGTCTTTTGACATTCAAATTTCAGCAAGGAGCAACCACCAATCACTGCCCTTACAATTTTGTGCATTGTAGCTGCAAGGACAGTAGCAGAACACGGTCCTATTCCTCAGGTGGGATAAAATTTGGACAGCAGGATTGAAGGTGGAAGGAATCTCTCCTGATCTACGAGATCTGATGAAAGAATGGGTAAAATGGCTATATGGACGAACCTGTGGGGTTGAAGGGAAATATTTAGCACAGTGGTGGGATTCAAATTTTTTTTACTACTGGCTCTGTGGGTGTAGCTTGATGGACACGGCAGGGAAAGGATACTATAAAATCTCCATTCCCTCCCCACTGCAGGGGAAGGTTACTGTAAAATCCCCATTTCCTCCTGATCAGGAGGCAGAGAATAGATGGGGGTGGGGCCAGTCAGAGGTGGCATTTACCAGTTCTCCGAACTACTCAAAAGTTCCGCCACCAGTTCTCCAGAACTGGTCAGAACCTGCTGAATACCACCTCTGTTTTAGAGATCATGTAAGATATCATGTATCAAGATACATGATATCTTACATATCCAAAATATTTCATTAAGAAAAAAATGTTAAAAGTTACGTGCAACATTAAGAACCTCGTTCCTGACTACTCTTTTCTTTTGTCTCATCAGTACATGGCCAGATACAATTGGTTGAACCTGTCAATAAAGAAAAGCAGATTTTCCAAGAATGACAGCGATGAAACCAAAACAGGTTTAGTGCAATCCTATGCATAACTGTTCATAACTAAGTCCTGCTGGGTTCAGTAAGGCCTCCTCCCACACTGTTTAACAGTTTTTTCCTAATATAGAGACTTCTAGCCTCTGTCAGCTCTAAGCTTGGTTATTTCCTGGAGTTACTAAATGATGTAATCCAAATCCATTGAAGGCCATTTGGTGAATAATGGCATGAATATTGAATGGAAACCAAAGAAAGCAATCCAAAGCACATATTTTCCAAACTACTTTTCACCTATTTTGCTGAGTTTTACTTCTATGAAACTGAGTACAGCAGTGTTGTATAGGAAACTTAAATGTTTATTATGTGTAACTTAAGGCTGCATAGTGGTAGGTCATTATCAGTATTTTAATATACTATCAATATGCTAATATATTTTCCAGCATTATTTATTTTTAAGGCATACTCCTGTTGATATTTTTGCGGAGATATTATAAGCAATTTTAATATCCAGGAATTGTTAGTTTATTGTTAGTTTCATAGAATTGCCCCACAGATCCTTTTTCACTTTAAAAGAAATATTTAGGACAATTGTATACTGATCATTGACTTTAAAAAAGAAAATCTAGTTCTCATGAGAGAATTCTTAGATCAGCTCAGTGGTCACAAAAGTTGTGAAAATTTGTCTGCAGAATGGTAAACAAAAACAAACATAGAGAACCCAGCTAATATTGATGCAATGGTTGTGTCTCCATTTGTAAAATAAAAATCCATCTGTTTCTTAAATAAATGTTTTAAAATATAAAGACTGCTGCAGCAAATTGTATTTATAAAACTGAACCTGGTAAACTTAATCTGAATTTCTCTCATTTCCCCTTCCTCATCTTCGGCTCCTCTTTTTTCTTTTTTGCTTGATAAATTCTAGAGAATTCAAAAAGATTCTGTCACCACTGAGTTGATTTATGGAAAGAATTTTCTAATCTGAAAATATCAATACATATATTTTCTTAGATAGATGGGCATATCCTTCTAGACTCTTAACAATTTTCTCTTTGGTAAAAGCTAGTCAGAGTAGGAAAGTATTTGCTTGCCAGCTGCCCAGACTACACAGCTTATTGTGTTTCCATATTTGCTGACCTTGAAGATAACAAATAGGTGTAAAGGACATTCCGTCCTTTCCACTGCTATCGTTAAGGTTCTTTGTTATATTGCAGGAGAAGCATTAACATTATAATGTGAGAACAGTAGAACTGGTAAAAGAGATGCCCAAACCTCCTGGATGTATTAAAACATTGCCTATTAAACCTTTGGCTTATAATTGCTGTCTTGAATAAAGGACAAGATTTTAACCCCATCCAGGCCATAACTATGCATATGGTATCCACTATTAGAGAGCATTTGTAAGCAGCTCTTTCCATCTTCTAGTACTGCTATGTAAGTCAAGAGAATACAGACTGTAGTAGGAAGCCTTCCAGCACACAGATTGTTTCCACATGAATTGCAGCTAGCTAAATTGTATGCATATGTCCTCACTATATTTAGAGGAGTAGAAATGCTATTCATCAATGCTTGCTAGTTGGAATTTATACATGAAGGTTTTACCTGAAGAGATTAATTCGTGGCTCTGTTCCAAATTCTAGTAATGCAAATGAAGTAACATCTTTTGCAATATTAAAGAGTAGAGGCTTGGCCAAAATAATACAAACATGGTGGAGCATGCTTTCCACCAGCACCCACCCTGGCTCATGAAGTACAATTCCTGACACTTCATTATTGCCTGTTTTCACAAACTTAGCCCAAGCTATGGGCTTTTCTGCCTGTTCATATAAGGAGCCAGGTAATGTTGGGCAAAGATTGTAAACTAACAAGTACAAATTACCATTGCTGGAATGTTGGTTGATGAGAATGGGAGCAGCCAATAGTTCTTGAGGATGCTAATTATTTATAGTACATTAGTGCATAGCTTCTGTCCCAGAGTTAAAGTCATGGTTTTTAAATAAGATAAAATGGACTTCAGAAAAATCTATTTAGGAACAATACAGATGGGATTTGTGCATGTCCACATTTTGGTTTGATCATATTTCCATATCTCCCTCACAAAATTGTGCAGGATTCCCTTAGTAACTGGCCTTGCGAAACTTCACTTTCTACAGAAAGGATTACAGATTGCAGATCTGGCTGTTAGTCACATCAAGATAGACCATAATGGTTCTACTTTGAAAACAGAAACTCTTGTGATCTATCAAGGAAGGAAATTCATTCATTCATTCATTCAGTCAGTCAGTCAGTCAGTCAGTCAGTCAGTCAGTCAGTCTTCCCATCCCATTTCATTCAAGAGCTCAAGATAGGGTATATTATGTTCCTGCCTCACATTATTTGCCACAGCAAACTCCTTAAGAGGTAGCTTGGCTTGACAGCACAAAATCACTAACTGGGGTTCTGGACCTGAAATTAGATTTGAATTTAGGCCTCCCCAGTGCCAGCCTTGTACTTTAGCCACTATATCACACTGTTTCACTTATTTCTGCTTGAGGTGAGCAGCCCAGAGTATACTTATATGAGCCCCTTATGAGACTAAATATAAATCCTTTATTACATGTTTTTTTTCAAATACAGCTTACTTACCAAAGAGTTTTATTTTTATAGATTTTCAAAAATAAAATTTGTATAATCAGCTATTGAAAATTACCATGGAAATTGGTTACTAAACCACATGTAGAGAAGAATAATGGCCAGCTGGCACTATATGCATAATCCAACAACACTGTTAGACAATCTTCATTAATCAAAAAGTACAAAAAATCCTGATTAACCAAGGTTTTTTTTCCCAATGTGCTTACCCAATGTGATTATATAAAAGCCATGGGAGTCAGGATAAGGGAGATAAAATTTGGATAAACATCAATCAAATACCAATTGATTTTTAAAATATTTTCATGGAGAAATAAAAAAACAAACTAGGGGGAAGTAGGACAAAAAATAAGTGTTCATTAAGTGAATAAAGAAAAAGTTAGAAGCATCATAGAATTAGGTAAGAATTTTCACTATTTTATTAATTTCACATATAGTAACTGAATATATTATTTCATTTTTAAAACTAATAGAAATTCATTGTTCAGAGCCAAGTAAATATATACTGTAATAATAAAACATGACACAAATTATTAAATAAATTTAGAAAATCAATGATTTTTACTAAATTGAATCCCAAATAATATTGCATGCTTTAATTTAGGAATCCACATAAATTCCTAATAAAAAAATTCCTGCAAAAAAAATGCATTTACAGAATCAGATAGAGATAGATAGACAGACAGACAGACAGACAGACAGACAGACAGGGATAAGGATAGGGATACGGATAGGGATAGGTACAGTGTTATTAGTCATACATCATATGTATGACTTACAACCAAGAGCTGTAGTGGTTAGAATGCATTATTGCAGGCGAATGTTGCCAACTGCCAGGAGTTCGATCCTGCCAGCATCCTGACTGGCTCAAGGTTGACTCAGCCTTCCATCCTTCCAAGATCAGTAAAATAAGGACCCAGATTGTTGGGGGCAATATGCTGACTCTGTAAACTGGTTAGAGTGGGCTGTAAAGCACTATCAAGCAGTATATAAGTCTAAGTGCTATTGCTATGATAATAGCCATTAGTGTAAGAGCGAATGAAATGGATAGCAGTGGGACTCCCTCTTGCAAGTGGACAATTTCCTTAGATTATAACTTAAGGTCCTGGTTGGAAAAGGTTAACATAAACTTTTTTTATATTTAATAATGTACTATAGCATCCATAGCCATAGATACATGCTCTTAGCTACAATGGAGCCAAAATAATAAAATGTACATCATGTCATAAAATCCAATATGTCATTTGCCGCTGCTTATTCTGCAAAGTCAATTATGGCTTTTGTATATTCCTATATTCTATGCAAAATATATTTAAAATATGATTGCAATTCATTTTGTTAGGGTCACAAGTAGCTAAATCCATCAGTTTTCCCACTAGTAACTTTTATATTGTCACCAATATAGTAAATGGGGATGTATTGTTAACTTATAATTAATAGGGTTCCCTTGGCAAAAACCTTGGACACTGAAAGTTTAATTTCACCTTTCTAAGTTTATAAAATCATGTGAACTTGGAATATACCGTATTTACATTTTTTGCCAGCCAACACAAGCTTGAAAAGATAATGTGCCATACATAAAAAACCCTAAGCCATACACTCATGCACTGTAAGGACTGTAACAGTGACGATGTAGGACAGATAGGCAGAAGGTTGACAGAGTATGTCCATGAACACCATCTAGCAGTCAGAAGACAAATGAAAACAGCAAACTGTGAGAAGCGAGGCTGCCTACATAATACACCTGTGCTGGTTGTCCCTTTAGGATCTCTTAGACAGCACAGCAACTATTGAATATATAAACGCTGAGTGTATTTGCATGTCATCCTTGCACAGGGGCCATGCTAATCTTCTCTGTATCATTCCAATTTTAGTATATGTGCTGCTGAAGCTGAGTATAAAGGCAGCTGGATGTAATGCAGGGGTGGGTTCTGGCAGAGATTACTGCTGGTTTGCTCAGGGATGTGCTGCTCATGCTCTTCATGCATGCTATGCACACATGCACACTACACCTGCGCAGAAGCAAAAAACAAGATGGCGGCACCTACGGCACCACTGGGAGAACCGGTTCAGGGGTGTCACATGCCAAGGTCATTGCCAGTTTCAGCAACCCAGGCTGCCAAGCTACTACTGGTTCAGCTGAACCAGTCAGAACCGGTAGGGATCCACTACTGATGTAGTGGTGCTAATGTCTGTGTTCCTTTGTAGAAGTACAGCAATCTACAGCAGATAGAAAAAAAAGATACTGTTCTTAAGCAGTAAAACTCACAAGAGCAGTAGGAGGAATTATAATAGAAGTGGGAAAGAGTGGAGTAGTGGGCATTGAATACTAGCCTTTGAATGCTTTGTGTACTGTATGTGTTGCTTAGGGACTTGTGTTGTTATGTGGTTCTCTTGAATTTTGGAGCCCACTGCCTTGAATAGACATAAAAGAATCTGTGATAGACAAACAATCAAACAGGAAACAATACAGGTAGTCCTCGATTTACAACAGTTCATTTAGTGACCAAAGTTACAACAGCAATGAAAAAACTGACCTATGACTATTTTTCACACGTAAGACCATTGTAGCACCCTCATGGTCACATGATTTACATTTGGATGCTTGGTAACTGATTCACATTTATGACAGTTGCAGTTTCCTGGAGTCATGTGATCCCGTTTTGAAACCTCCTGACAAGCAAAATCAATGGGGAAACTGAAAAACCTTGGTACTAATTTAAGAACTGCAGTGATTCACTTAAAATATAGTAAGAAAAGTCATAAAATGGAGCAAAATTCACTTAACAAATTTTGCACTTAGCAACATAAATTTTGGGCTCAATTGTGGTCGTAAGTTGAGGACTACCTGTATCCTAATCAAGGAACTTCCAAGAAGAAACTCACACACACGCACACACACACCACTGGTAATGCTGTATATCAGTGTCAAAGCTTGCCACATCAATGCCTGGTTTATTGAACAGGAAAAAGTCACGATACATCAAGTGACGACGCCATGACGACAGGAGTTTGACCCCCTGCTGTATATTGTATATAACTGTATATAAATAGGGAGCAAACTCATACTTCCTAGCAATGATCATGTAATCTTGTTCTTTCTTCATAACCTAGCTACTAATTTCTGTTCATATCCAAACTTCTGTGGGGAAAATGCTTGGAGTTTTGACATGTAGCATCATAAAATCTGCTTTCTTTGTAGCTCTTTGTGTTTTAAATCTTTTTTTTTAAGGGTATTTTTAAGAATCCCCTGTATGTTCCTTTTCTGAACCTTGTCAACAGCCATATTTAGAAACAGTCCATTCACAGAGCAGGCAAATACTTGGAGTTTATGGTTATACTAGCAGATAACCCCGCATTGCCTGGGTATTTATATATAGGGGGAAAATGTCTAGACCAAACGTAATTTCTAATGTTGGATTTTCCCCCTTACCAGAGGGAGCCTCCTTGTGGAGTACTGTGAAGTCGTTACCATGCCAACTCCACTGCTGCACAGTAGAAGCCATTTTACGGCAGTAGAGTGGAAGCCATTTTAAGATGCAACAGGCTGTATCTTAACAGAACACACACCTCAAAGGGTTTTAGGAGTTTTTTATCCCCACAGTATTTTTTTCCCCAGAGAGTAAGTCATCTGTGTACCAAGTTTGATTGAAATTGATCAAGGCATTCCAAAGTTATGCTGGAACACACACACACACACACACACACACACACACACACACACAGAGCCATTTTTATATAGATTTTAATATGTTAGGCTTCATTTTGTTTCATAGTTTGAAAAATCAGTATTTTTAGGGGACATGGCCACCCTGAAAAGATACAAATGTTTCTCATTGAGTTGTTTCTTATTGGGACTAGCAGCCACAGATGTTGCACAGATGATCAGAGCATCTTCTACTTGGGAGGCACTTGCTTCTACAAACACCAGATGCTTCTAAATTTTTAAATATTACAACAAGGTCAATATTTTATAAATACAACCATGGGATTTTGTCCAGTCAATTGTATCATTTTTCCCCTCATGCTTTTTGTTTTTATAGTAAAGGGTTCTCCTCATAGTCACGTTAATGTGCTTTCTTCTAGTCCAGTGGTTCCCAAACTTGACAACTTGAAGACTTGTGGACTTCAACTCCCAGAAATCTCCAGCCAGCTCTTGAAACACACCACTGTCCCCAAATAAAGAAGACACATGAAGAAGTAAGTTAGGAACCTCAATATTTATTGAGTATACAAGCCCAAAGAAAGCCTTATTTTTATATAATTTTATATCATAATAAATATCATGATGGAGTCAGGCAAGTGATTTTTAGAGTCTTGGAGGCCATTAGAAAATGCCACCTTATCTATTTTACTTTTTTTGGTGGGAAGAAGCAAGTTTTTGTCTATTTTGGCCACAATAGTAAGGTGACCAGATCTCTCGTCGACAGGGGGGAGAGGGGTGCACGCACACGCGTGCACTGGCACCTGTGTGCGCTCCGCTGCATTATGCACCTGCGCAGATTGCTCCTGCGCCTGCACAGATTGGAAGCAACACGTGGGACAAGGGCATCCAACCCTGCTCCTGGGGCCGCCTGGTGCAGGGAAAGGCACTCAGATGAGTGGGCCAGGTCCGTCGGGGGAAGCCTTGCGGCGCCTCTGCTAAGGCAGGGCCCAGCAAACCCTCCTCCAAGCCGGCTGTGGGAGTCTGCCGAGGCAGCCGCCACCCACCCGTTCCCCCTGGGACTTAGCAGAGGCGCCACAAGGCTTCCCCTGACGGGCCTGGCCCGCTCACCTGAGTGCCCTTCCCTGCACCGGGTGGTCCCAGGAGCTGGGCTGGGGCGCCCTTGTCCCTTGTCTCGCCTTCCGCTCTCGTAGCCATATGTGCAGGCGCGTGATGCACCAGAGTGTGCCACCCCGGCCTCCTCGGCCCCTATGCCCTCCCCGACCGAGCCGTCGTTCAGAGCCTCTGAGCACGTACAGAGCACTCGCTGCAAAAAGCGGGAAATTTGGAAGAGACGGCGGGGCGTGGGATTTCTGACGGTGAACTGGGACTGTCCCACTAAAAGCGGGACGTATGGTCACCTTACACAATAGTAGCCTTAAACTGTAACACAAATTTGAATCTATGCTAGTTTTTCAGTTCAAGACTAGCCATAGATGCCAGTTTGACAACTTCTTTCCTAGACAAGTCTTGGAAACTTCCATTTTTTTTAATGTACTTTAACACAGAGGTCTCTAATCTTGGCAACTTTAAGACTTGTGGACTTTCAACTCCCAGAATTCCTCAGCCAGCAAAGCTCTGCTGGCTGGAGATTTATGGGAGTTGAAGTCCACAAGTCTTCAAGTGACCAAGTTTGGGAACCCCTGCTCTAGTTTGTAGGGCAGCACAGAAATATGCTGGCATAATTTACACTGCCTCATTTTGAATTTCCTTGCTACCACTGCATATACTGTATAGAAGCATCTAGTACTCTCCTTATAGATATAATGTAAAACTTAAGGAAAGTGATTCATAGAATATCTGGCATTACTGACTAATGAGTATTATAAACATCTAATTCATGGCTAGGGCGTGATTCTGCCTGAAAAAACATTTTTTTCGTCCTTTCCCAGACAGAATTCCTGTTCTAGGGGTCAGGCCCTATAGGTTCTGAATAATAAGCTTGAACTTTTGAGATAAGGCAACAGAATATCATTTTTAATGTGTACTCTCAGTAAAAAATGACAATAAAGGTTATCTTTATTGTCGACCAGGCCTGTTTGGGAGTGGAGGAAGGCCGGTCGAGGAAAGGCCTGTGCGTAGGCCTCGAGAGGCCTGGGGAGGCTGAAGATGCCACCAGGTTTTAAAGGTTGGTGTTGGAGGCCTGGGCCCGGGCTGTTGAGAGCTGGCCTCGGCTGAATGAAGACCGGCAGCTGAGGCCCATGAAAGGCCTGCTGCTGTGCCCCCCCCCAGCTTGCACTTAGTACTTCCATTTTGCACTTTCCATCTTGCACTTTAGCACGGACGAGTTGTTTGCATTTTGCACCAATGTACTATCTCCATCCCTTACAACTACATCTATTGCAGACTGTCTAGAGCTGGACTATGTTGTCTCCTGGGATTGTATTTATTTACACCTTGAACATCTATTTAGAATATCTTTGTTATGTAGAATTATATATTTTTAACATCTATTTATATTTCTATGTAATTTTAAATGATGCCCTATTAGCTGCTCCTGTGACCCTCTTAGCCATTTTGTATATATTTTTTATGATTAACTATTCCAAGGCAGACCTTTTGCTACTGCGAGAGTCCCCCTACTCGCAGGTTTGGCCCTCCACGTTAACGAGGGCCCACCTCGATGAGGGATTTTATAATCTAGAGAGGTGGCAAAAACGTAGTTTGAGGGGTTTTTTAGCCAAATTTATGATTCGGATTTTAGGGGGATCCAGGGAGGGGGGTGGGGTTAGTCAGGATGAGGGCAGGTTTAAAGCCAAGCCAGCGGGCGGGATTAGTAAGGAAGCGAGTGGGTCTGTCAAGGGGGGGGGGACAGGGGACGTTCCGGAAGAGGTCTGTTCCATTCAAACGGTCGTGGGGAGGGGCAGGTGCGATGGTGGTCGAAGATCTCATCACCGGTTGGGAGAACGTGGCCGTTGGGTACGAGCGGTC
>JAPKID020007944.1:0-10085 GCA_026931265.2 Tropidonophis doriae
ATAAGCCTGTATGCTGAAGGGTGCCGGTTCAAATCCCAGTAACAACAACAGTAAGTGAGACCAGCTGATGAGGGCTAGTGAGCCCGAAATGGTACCATCCTGGCCTCTTACAATTTAATCAGCTCTTAAAAATAACACATATATATATTGTTTAATTATTATATTGTTACATTTTAAAAAAAAATCTATAGTCACGAAATCCAGGTCTTTTACTTTTCCTCATTCTATTTTTCATGTTTTGTGAACCATGAAGATGTTGTCTTAGGATGTGTAAATAGTTAACCAGTCATTCAAAGGTAGCTACGGTAAACATCCTGTATTGCTTGGCAAGGGTCATATAACACTGTACAATAAGAATCGAAACGTGTTGACCCACTGATTAAGTCTTTAACCATCCTAAGTCCAGCAAGCTTCCAAAATGTCAACCATGTCAATAGGACAAGGCAGGGACAAGGTTACCTTAGGTCAGAGAAGACACATTGATCCCAAATCATGTCACATTTCTAGTCCCCACCAGGTAAATCTGTAAAGTGTGTGTATGGGGTACATTTTAAGGAATGTGGCTTATCAACAAAATTATTTAATTAACAATGATGAGTTTTCAGGCTGTAGTCTAATTTTGTTCTGTTCTGACAGAAAATTAATGGCTGAGTGGATCAATGCCTGCCTTTATAAAATAAATAAAATGTCTATATACACAGAAGAGTCAAACAATAGGCCATGCGTCTCAAATGAACTTGAAAGACTGAGATTTACAGTGGATTAAATGATCAGCTGAGATTTCGTTCAAAGCGATGCACCTTAGCCAAATAGATGCTCCTTAGACAAATGGAAAAGAGTATTTTGATGTGGCTGATTGTAAAGCAAGAAGGAAATTTGGTATGGAACTTTTCATTGGGAGCCATCAATTACAGGGTTACCAGTGCTTTTGTGGGGGAAGAAAAGAGAGAGCAGGGAAGAAAGAAATAATGGTATTTAATGATGTGTAAAATGGAGACAAGATGCAATGTAATAGCTTTAGGGTTTATGCAACAGAAAACATTATGATCTGAGAAAAGGGATCTCAATTTACCATCTCAGGCTGGAGGAGAAATGAGGGACAAAGGAATTTAATTGAAATCTAGTGATGAAACTTGACTGCTGTTGCAAGTCCTCTTCATTGAGGGGGGTCATTAAGGCAATTTACATATTCAGCAAATTCAAATGGAAGTTGTTGTTTTTTTCCCCTTGTCCCTTTAGAGATAATGAGGTGATAGCAAAATGTGATTAAACACTTCTTTAAAAGAAAACAAGCGATTGTGGCAGGAAATGTCAGACAGGAAAAATGTGATGAAACATTAAATTAGCCTTTAAAAGAAAAAAAGAAAAGAAATCCTGATACCCTCACAGGTGTTTCTGGAGAAGAAATTTGGGAGCTCTAATCCCAGCATAGTTAGAGGAAGATAAAATTAATGATGGGACTCAAGTGCAGGAACTTTATTTACAGAGTTCTCAACTGCATGATCAATGTATTTCCAACAGCACTCATAACCATGTCACACTATCTTATTGATACAGTAAGGGATAATTAAAGTGATCATCCAGATCTTCCCTCATCCATTACCCCATAGTCTGTATCTGACCAGTCATGGAAAGAAGCAGAAACGCAATACCAAAATGTATTTATTACTACTAGCTTGTAATTTACATGTACACTGTAAATGTATACACAGCTGTATGCCTTTGGTAGTATTTTGAATGGTGAGAGAATGTGGCACCTATTTTAGGAAGGGTTACTAATTGCATTGGGAAAACTTATTAAAATATTTCTTATGTCATTTTCTGTTACATATATTTCTGTTTTGTAAGGTTTTCAAATCTAATCTTCCCAACTTTAAGATATTTTTTGAAAAGCAACTACCTTTCTTTTAAAAATGAAAGTAGTAGTGAACTCTGTACCAAGTTGTTAACAGTGAGTGGGCCTTGTGGACCTGTTTCCAGAGAAATTAATCAGGAAATTATTTTTGTAAGTATAGTTATAGAAACATTTCTTTTAATGTAATCAGAGGTGGTATTCAGCAGGTTCTGATCAGTTCTGAAGAACCAGTAGCAGAAATTTTGAGTAGTTTGGAGAACCAGTAAACATCACCTCTGACTGCCCCTGCCCCCATTTATTCTCTGCCTCCTGAGTCCCAGCTCAAAATGGGGATTTTGCAGTAACCTTCCCCTGGAGTGGAGAGGGAATGGAGATTTTACAGTATCCTTCCCCTGCCCCACACACCAACCCACACACACCATGCCATGCCATGCCACGCCTACCAAGTCACACCCACAGAACAGGTAGTAATTTTTTTTTAATAATAAAAGTTTTATTAGTTTTCACAATTTTTCATATAGGGAAGGGTAAAATTTTGCATTAGGATATTTTGGAGGCATACAAGTCAGAGGTACAGAGAGCCTCCAGGATACAAATAAGGTAGTAATTTTTTTTGAATCCCACCACTGAACGTAATGTCATGTAATCTAATCACCTTTCAAGACACTAGCATATAGTTTTTACAGTCTAACTATATGATTCTGGATCAACCTGGAGGAAAGTATTGCGTGAGGTCCAGCATCTATACAATAGTCAACATTTTTATAACAACCTAGATATGTCTTTCTTAACCTTGCCAACTTTAAAATGTGCAGACTTCAACTCCCAGAATCCCTGTGCTGGGAGTTGAAGTCCTCATAGCTTAAAAGTTGTCAACGCTGAAAAACATTGCTTTACCCAGAGCCTACTGGCTTCTGCTGTCACCTGCTTCTCTTGCAGGAGCCAAGGATCTAAGAAGACTCTGCACACCTGCTAGGTCTCCCATGTGAGCAGGGTTGGACTAGAAGACCTCCAAAGTCCTTTCCAACTCTGTTATTCTGTTATAATTTGAGATAGATTTTCTCAGACAATTTCTGTTTCTGGTCTTAAATGAAGATTTAGATTTTAAATCATGAATAATCTAGGATTAGGGTATCTCAATTATGTATTTTCTCCTAATAAGCTTGATTTGATATTATGCTCTTTAATGAAAGTTCAGTGGCTTCCTGTATCAGCTGCAACAAACAATATAACTTTCAAATACTTTTAGTACTATATAGCTTAAATTTTCTATACCACTTGGGAGAGCTTCTTTGCATGTCTTCCTTTTTCTTTCCCTTCTATAGCTTATTGTCTGATGAAATGTTCTGGATAATTCTTTTTCTTTCTTATTCTCTTTTGCGGCGTTTTAGAAGGTTGCATACCCAAAAGGGTTTATTTAAATTATCCTAATCGTTTTGTAACCAAGGGATTTCAAATTATTTAAGGAACTACTGGGATAGATTTCAGCCTTGCTACAAGACTTTTCATTGTCCTTCCCATCTCCCCATACAGTCCTTCTTAAAGATCTACAATTACAGTGATTTATTCTAAATAAAGTGCACACTGTTGATAAAAGCCATCATGTTCAATTGTTCTCAGTAAGAGAAAAACAGCTCTTCAAGCAACTTTTATTTATTTCCTTATGAGATTCTCCTACAAGATCATTTCTAATTATAGGAATAGGAAAGTATGAAGGGGAATTTTGCCATTCATCAGTTCCTTACAAATAATAACCATTTCCTCCTTTCTATCAGCAACATTCTCCTGGATATTTATTGTTTAAATATCCATGTTGACAGAGCAAAAAATATCCAACACCAGAGGATAAAAATACTGTGGCAGCTGATTATTGTGTTAATTTAATCCTTTTGACAACTATGTGGAGCAGTGTGAATATAATTGACCTTTTTCAATTCATGATTAATAGGCTTCTTACTGGGATCTGCCAAAAACTCTTGTTCGTTCTACAATGTTTCCTTCCTTTCAATGTTCAGTTTTATTTTATTTTTATTTTTCTATCTTCCTTTTTTCAGTGAGAAATGTTTCCCAAACAAAAATAGGACTTGTAAACATTGTAAATTAACTTTAAATAATATCCTAATGAACAATATGGGGGTTATGGACAAGATGATTAATGACACAATACAATTGCAGTTGTTGGGAACTTTTACTCCCCTAAAAAAGATTTGTAGAACATATAATTTCAAAAAATAAAAACATCAGATTAATGGGTGCAAATGAAATGACAATAAGAATGATCCAGGAAATGTAACAAATTAAAAAATCATTAATTCATTTTTAAATGAAAAGTTTATAATTTTTGTTGCACATGTGTTTAATAGGAGTTTTCACCATTATCACAATTTATTGACTATTAACAGAAAAAAATATATACAGCCAAGTTATGTGAGTTGAGAAGTACTCTGTAGAAAGTGTCCAAAATCCATTTTAAGGCATCTCAATCTGTTTGATCGTCATATTTCAGGTGTTGTCAGCCCTGAACCTTTCATATATATGTTGAACTAAATCTCCTATTGTGTAGCCATTATGCTAGATCTTAATAGAGGGGAGGGAATCTGTACTTCTTCCTTCCTATGTAGAGGAGTCTAGATTGTGAAAGGCAGACTATAAGCATTGTTATATGTTATATTGGCGTAGGCCAGTGATAGGGAACCTATGGCACGCGTGCCACAGGTGGCACGTGGAGCCATTTGGCAGGGCATGTGAGGCGTTGCCCTGTCAGCTGATTCAGTCATTTTTAAAGCCATTTTTTGCCCTCCCCAGGCTTTATATGCACCTGGGGAGGGTGAAAACAGCCCCCCCCCGGAGGCCCTGTGGAGGCTTCAGGAGCTTCCCTCAAGCCTCCGGAGGACTAAAAAACGATGCTATGAGCAAACCAGAAGTCACATCCGGTTTTCTCGCAGTGTCATTTTTAGTCCTCCACAGGCTTCAAGGACCTTTAGGAGGCTTCCATGAAGGCTCCAGAGGACTAAAAACAATGCTGCGAGCAAAGCAGAAGTCACTTCCAGTTTGCTCGTAGCATCAGTTTTAGTCCTCTGAAGCCTTTAGGGAAGCCTCCTGAAGATCTCTGAAGCCTCCGGAGGGACTCTGGGGGTGGGGTGGGGGAGGCTGTTTTGTCCTCCCCATGCTCCTATAAAGCCTGGGGAGGGTGAAAAATGGCTTTAAAATGGCTGACAGGGCAACACTCACGTGCCGTGACAAATGGCTCCACATGCCACCTGTGTGCCATAGGTTTGCCATTCCGAGTATAGGGTTTCCTGCAAAGGCAGGAGGTTGGATTAGAAAACCTCCAAGGTCCATTCCAACTCTTTTATTCTAAACATATCCATGGAAATGTGTATAATATCACCACCTTCTCCAAACCTGCATATGATTTCTTTTATAATCATGATAATACATGAGCCAAATTTTCTTACAGACCATCAACTATCTTTTTGGCTATAAATGCTGAGCCTTGATCTCTTTTGAATGACATATATAAACTATCTGGAAGTTATATTCCATCATATTTTAAAGCATGAAGAAAGAGTGGTTTATTTTAATTAAGTATTGTAAATGACTTTGGGAATATAAATAATTATTGAAATTGTTTCCTATAGAATTGTCATTTAATGAAATTCTTCATTAGAATTGCATAAACTAAGGATATTATTTATGCTATCATTTCTTCTTAACTTCACAATTTTTCTTCAGAATTGAAATTCTGCTTCAAAACCCAATTTATAATATTCCCATTACCACTTGGGATCTATAAATTGATGAAAATCCTGTTTGTTTTATTATTAGTAGAGCTTTTTTGTGGGGGGGGGAGTTATTATGACCAATTATGTTTGCATGCAGGCTTCCTATAATTTACAAAACTGTGGTATAAACTGTGCTAAAACCACTGCTTAAATAAATAAAAAATACAGAAAAGTACAAATGTCCACTTTTATACATATCAAGTGTTATCAAACTGTTTGTTTATAAATAAAAGGATACAAACTATATATGTAATACATGATTAGAAGGAAAAAAATGAACTTAGAGCTGGTTCTAGAACATACTCTTCCTTGATTTGCTTTTGAAGTACATATTATTCAGAAAGCAAATCAACAATCCAATGCTGCTAGTTCTTTCAATTTATATTATTGATATTTTCATTATTCTCTTCTGGGGCATAAATTATGCATAATATATGAGATATGAATCCATGCCAAATAAAGGGAATATATTCAAGATGATCATAAAAATGTTTGTCAAGCAACAATCACTGCAGTGCTTTTTCTTGTAACCAAAAGAAACACAGTTGAAGCTTGTGAAAATGAGGTGAAAGGCTCTGTTCCTTGTATCTGCAATTAAGCCTAACATCACAATGAGTCTTGGAGCAACCTCAACACCATCCCTCTGACACAATAAGTTGCATTTGAAGTGATTTTGTTTTAGAATACATAACTACAAATCCTTCAATTACTTTACTATTATGATTCTGTATTTTGAATACTAAGCATTGCTTACAGGTAAACCATCCTAAATTATGAGTCAGATTAATCAGTAACACTGAGAAGAAAACTCTGCCAACATGCACCTTTCCTAATTGACATACCTCAGAGAGATTTCAGTGTGTAAGAATATTTCTGAGGGAAATTTCTATGTTTCAAAAAAAAGAAAAACACTACTGGTAAAAGAGCAGCTATGGTTATAGCTGCACTGAGTGAAATTATGTTATTGACAAAAAAGTTGGTCCTAGCAACCAGTTTGTCAGGGTGTTAATAAATATGTGTGCCTTTAAAGAATACAATCTGGCAGAATTTAAGCTTGTGCATTATAGATTCATTTCTTTCCCTCAGCATTTTCTTCTGATATATTATTGATCTTACACTAACTATTTTTGTTTTGTTAAAGAAAAATCCCTTTGATATTTCTTAATTGCTTCTTCAAGATGTGGATGGTTGATTAGCCAGTTTTATTATTCATAATGGGATGAATATGTGCCAGACCTTCTCTGGGAAGCCTTCTTCGATCATCTCCAACATTGTTCAGGTTGAAATACTTTCTTATAGAAATAGAAGATCTGGGCCAGCATTCAAATTCCAATACCTCCCGAGGTTTAAGTTGGCATTAGTATAAGGTAAGAGGCTCCTTGATAGTGTTGGAAGGCTGGGATTGCAAAGTGTCTGCTCTGAGCTAACATCAGGGAAGCTGCCAAGCAGAAGCTCCTCCAGCTTTGCTCAACATGAAAGAAGTCATGCTTCTCATGTTAATGCTGAGAATTTCCCCTTTTTCTATTAATTGATTGAGATGAGATCAAGTCAGTGTGGACTCTGGCTATGGTTATGGAAGAATGAATTCTTCTGAAAAACAGAATTGGGACTACTAGGATGAATTGTTTGTTTGTTTGTTTGTTTGTTTGTTTGTTTGTTTGTTTGTTTGTTAGGTCTTGTTATTTTTATCAGGAAATGCTCCTGATATAAAAAGGTGACCAGAAGGATGTGGGGCAGAGGAGATAGCAGCTGGAGTTAACAAAGTTGGAAGGGACCTTGCAGGTCATCTAGCCCAGCCCCCTGCCCAAGTAAGAGACCCTACATCTGCCTCTAACTAGGATTGAACTCACAACCTCCTGCTTGTGAGGCAAGAGCTCCACCTCTAGGCGACAGTAGCAGATTGTTTGAAGTTACAACAGGAGTGGGGGGTGATTTATGACTGGTTGTTGCATTTGCAACCAATGAAGCACCCACATATTCACATGAATAAAATTTGGATGCTTGTCAACTAACATGTATTTATAATTGTTGCAGCATCCAGAGGTCATGAGATCACCTTTTGTGGCCTTCCCAGACAGCTTCTGACAAGCAAAGTCAATGGCTGAAGCAGGATTTAGTTAATGATCTTGTGATTCACTTGACAATTGTGTGGTTTTTTTTAAAGAACCATGGCAACAAAGGTCATAATTCAGATATTACACCCTTAATAACCATATTCTTTACAATGAAAATTATGGTTCTAATTGTGGTTGTAAGTCAATTATTACTGCAAATGGTAGAAAAACAAACTCCAGGTGGTTCAGGCCTGGATTATTTAATGAGGTTGTATCAAGAAGAGAAAATGTAAGCAATCCAAATCTTTGTTGAATTAAGTATGGGTGACAGAAGGAATATTGTAGCACCTAAACATTTTTAATTATAAAGTAAAATTAAAGAGTCAGTAGTGATTAAGGAGGCATGGTGGTGCCGTCGTTAGAATGCAATATTGCAGTCTAATTCAACTCACCAGGAGTTCGATCCTCAGCAACTCAAGGTTGACTCAGACATCCATCCTTCTGAGGTCAGTTAAATAAGGACCCAAAATGTTTGGGGAAATATGCTGATTCCAAACTGCTTAGAGAGGGTTGTAAAGCACTATGAAGTGGTATATAAGTCTAAGTGCTATTGCTATTAAGGATCTGGCTCAGAAACCAGAAGACTGTGACTTCTAGTTCCACTTTAGTCCTGGGAAACCAGCTGAGACACTTTGGACCAGTTACTTTGTCTCGGCTAAAGCCACTTCATAGGATTCTTCTTGTGGAAAAATAGAAGGAGGAAAGACTATTAGACATATTTAACATCTTGCGTTGTGTATGAAAAAAAGATGGGGGTATATATAATTTACTATAATAATATACCACCAGCCTGTTTCCCTGAAAATAAGACCTCCCCAGATAATAAGCCCAATTGGGCTTTTGAGCACATGCACTAAAATAAGCCTCCCTGAAAATAAGCTCTTCCCGAAAATATTGCAACACAGCAGCAGCCATGAGGTGATCACACTCACTGCCTCCTGCACTTCAAAAATAATAAGACCTCCCTGAAAATAAGGTCAAGTGCTTATTTCAGGGATCAAAAAGAAAATAAGACCCAGTTTTGCTGCTTCTTTTCTGTGGGACTCACAGAGCATACTTAGAGGGACAGACTGTGTAGAATGTTGCTATTCTCATAATTCTGATGAAAGCATTAATATCCTGTAGATGTTTCTGAAGGATGAATATACTTCAGGAAATGGGCTATATCTGCACAAGACAGACTGACTTTTTGAAACAGTTGGTGCATTCCCAGCATTTGGCTGATTGTTTGCCTGAGTTAATTATTTTGAATGTCAACACCTTGTAAGGAGAGAAGTAACATGTGCTGAAGCTTTTGAACATGTTCGATTTTGAACTTCCATGTATTTTTTTTACTTGTTAAGAGCTTAATGTCACATTCCCATGTTCAGGTCTTCTCTTTCATGATCAATAATCAATACACCTCACATTGTGTTCTGGTTCCATTATCTGTGAGCATTTTTCTTCTTGTCAGAGGTTTATTTTTTTAAAGTCTACATAGCATATTTTTAGCTTAAAAACAGAAGTTA
Organism: Tropidonophis doriae; assembly: GCA_026931265.2. NCBI lineage: Eukaryota > Metazoa > Chordata > Lepidosauria > Squamata > Natricidae > Tropidonophis > Tropidonophis doriae. The sequence continues at coordinate 9,263 of JAPKID020007944.1, forward strand.
ATTTGCTACACATTTGCAATCTGCTTTGGGAAAATGGATTCAGTTAAAGTTGAAAGGATTTGGAAGTCTGTGCACATTGAAATATTTTTTAAAAACTATATTGTTTTCCTTTTACACAAATGTCCATTGGAAACATGTCATCTAAATATACTATATAGTCTGGGCCAGTTTATCTTTTTTATGTTTCTTTTTAGATAAAAATCATTAGAAAAACAAATAAGCAGACACTTGGTTAAACATGTGCATTACTAGACTTAAATTACACTTGTTTTTTATAAGTAATTTCCACCATTACATCTTTAGAAAAAGGCAGTCAAAAAGGTGAAAGAGTCACTCTAACTGTAAGCTAAAATTAACAAAATCTATTCTTGTAATGTCTTATTTTGTTAATTTTGACTATTATTTCTGGGAAAGCAGATGATAAACCTGAATTCTCCTTGAATAATGAGTGTGTCACACAGAACTCTGGGTAGACTTTTGATTGACCAGCCTTATTGAGATTTCTATCATAGATCAACAAGATCAAGAATGGGTTTCAGAGTTAATGGATTATTCAATTTAAGGTTGTGTCATTTTTGAACAATATCTTGTTTGTTTTTTTTCTTTTCACAACAGCATCATTCTTTCAGAATGCCTTTTTGTTTTGAGGTCAAAACAGTCAAACTATGTTCCAACCTTTGTTCTCTTTGTAACTATTTTTTTTTAATTCAAAAAGTTTTATTGGTTTTTACAATTTTTTCTAGGGAAAAGGGTACATAGGGTAATAAGAAATATTTTGAAGGCATCCATATCAGGGGTGCAGGCCGCACCAAGGCTTCATACA
>JAPKID020007945.1:0-10085 GCA_026931265.2 Tropidonophis doriae
GAGAGAGAGAGAGAGGGAGAGAGAGGGGGGGGGGAATTTTACTTGGCATTTTTCTAAGTCGTCTATCCTAATAGACTACTAGCATGTAGGGAGATATCAATCCCTTATGAAACTCATTGTTGGGCTGTGAGGGCATCTGCTACCTTAAAGTCTAAGGTGGTACTGGTGATATGATTCTGAGATGAGTTCACTAATCATTTAAAATCCTGAGCCAAAACCAGATAAGGTAACAAAATATGTAAAATAAGCCACAAGTTGAAAGAGTCATCCGGGAAGCATTTCTTTATGTCTGAGGCATTGAGCAAGAAAATCTCCTCAAGGGCTTAAGACAAGGATAGATGTTTTAGTGTCTGAGCACCACATTTAATCATGGCGTGGATTTGAAAACCAGAGCAAGTGAGTGGAATAACAAATGAATGTGGTCAAGTAATGTGCAGGGGCCAAGCCAAGGTTTCCTGTTTCTGAAGTATTATAAGCTTGTTTTACAACAGGGGTGTCAAACTCGCGGCCCATGGACCAGATGCATCACGTGCTGGCCCCTCCCCCTCTGAGTTAGTGAAGGGGAGAAGTCCTGATACATCATATGACACTGCCGTGACAACGTGAGTTTGACACCCGTTTTAGAATGTACACTTACGTTATCATAAATTTTATGCCTTAAAATGATTTTTAAAATCATTCTTAAAATAATCAGAGAACTCTCTATGCTGCCCCCAAATCTGAAATTCTTGCATCTCAGCATTATCATTCCTGACTGATAGGGAAATAAAGTTCATGCATAAAATGTTGCCTACTGTAGTCAAAGAGTAAGCACTCAGAGTGGTAAATAGATTATTTATTTATCTTGTTGAGACTTCTTCTCTCCACACTGTCTGGCATCTGCTAGTTTTTCAGTGCCAACTTGCCCAGGTAGTCACAATCGAACAGAAGAATACACACACTATACTATACTATACCATACCGTACTGTACCACACCATACCATACTTTACTTCTACTAAACTATACATCAGTGGTTCTCAATCTTCCCAATGCTGTTACACTTCAATACAGTTCCTCATGTTGTGGTGATCCCCAACCACAAAATTGGTGTGTCGGTTCCTAAGACCATAGAAAATATGTGTTTTCCTATGGTCTTAGGCAACCCCGTAAAAGGGTCGTTTGCCCCCCCCCCAAAGGGTTTGAGACCCACAGGTTGAGAACCGCTGCTATACATAGTTATATAAACTTCAACCAAAATTCTTGGTCTAAATATCTATCACAGGAAAGAATGAATTATTTCTTTCCACTTTTAATATTTTATTCTTAATTTTGGCACCATTCTAAAAGAATACCTTTTTATCTCAAGCATTCTGATCTGACAAGATTTGTCTTTTGCAAATGCCATGAGCTCAGAACATCAGTGGCAATCCCAAAAAAATAATAATTAGACATTTCCCCCCTTACCTTAAATTGAATTTCCATTATGTTATTTATTAACTTGTAACAATTTACTGACAGAAAGATTTCAGAATCTGACTTGCATCTGACAGGCTGATCAGTCAATTCTTAATAGAATTTGGATGCTCTAGAACAGAGTTTCACAACTTCAGCAATTTGAAGACGTGTGAAATGCAGAAGACTGGGGAATTCTAGGCATTGATATCCATACAGTGTATCTTCATGTTGTTGAAATTAAGAAACAGTGCTCTATGACTACAAACTAATGGATTTTCTATTGTTGCTTTGTCCCTGTTATTTCTGGTGGTTAAGCTAAAGTTCAGGACAAATACTCACCTGTCACAAAAAAAGGCTTTGTCTTTATATAAAATGAGACAGAAAATTTCTAATTAATTTGTATTTTACTCTGTTTTAATAGTCCTGCTATTACCATGATAGATGCTTAGTTAATATTCCTCAATATAAAATTTTCTGCTTCTAGCCCATGGACAATGGTTCTGATATAGAAAGAATAATTTTACAGAGGGGATAGAGACCTAGAGAGGTACAAATGCTTAGTGTGAGATTCTTGGACCCATTGTAGTTGGATTGATGCTGATCCTCTATGATTCTGTAGCATTTAATATGGTGATGCCAGATTCAATGTCTTAGAGCAGAGGTTCCCAAACTTGGCAACTTTAAGACTTGTGGATTTTGACTCCCAGAATTCTCCAGCCAGCTCAACTCTGCTCTTGCTCTGCTCTGCTGGAGCTGGCTGGAGAATTCTGGGAGTCGAAGTCCACAAGTCTTAAAGTTGCCAAGTTTGGGAACCTCTGTCTTAGAGCCTGGATGGTGTAATGTTTTATGGCATTGGGTTTAAGAATTGGGAAGATCCAAGTTCAGCTCTACTCTCACAAAGAAATTCAGTGGGTATCTTTGAGTCAAAGATTGGTCTCTAACCAAGACCAAGATATTTGCAGGGGGAATAAAATGAAAGATTTCCCCATGGACTCCTAAGAAAAAATAGGGGTATGATAAAAATAAATTATATGGCGTGCATAACAACATGGAAAGAGGGCCCATTGTAATGTTCTATATGGAAATGGGAACACGTCTCTTCTGATGCTAGCATTAGAATAAATTAAGCTAAATAATTGAGCTCAGTGCAATTTGCATAATTTATTTATAAAGCTTTCCTTAGCAGAACTATGATTTTATTTTTTTTGCTGCGCTGATCTATGCTAGGACAATTCTTTTAACCTTCAGTCTTGATCACTAAACTAGAAATAATAATGCCTTACTTCAAAAGCACTTGGCCCCTTTTAAAAGTACTATAGAAGTCATTAGCAATAAGAATCTTATTATAGACCCACCTCAGTGAGAGCTGATCATTTAGTCTATTGGTGTCACATGGCAACAAGGTTAGCTGAGTGCAGAAGGCTGATCCAGTCAAAGTCAACTACCATTAATTACCTACAACAGAGTAAGAAGTGTGTTTAACTTGTGCTTAAGTGCTTTATTGGATTGCAAGAGAAAAAGAGCTTCTCCTTGAACAACCAGGGATTAATATGGTCATATTATGGTCAAGAAAAAAAGGGCTGATACGGGCAGGCTGCAAAAAAATGGTATAGATACCTCAATTCATGCAAAGGTTAGCACTATGGTTCTCTATTGCTAGTACAGAATCAAAATATATATGTACTCTGAAATGAAAGTATATCATATTTTATTGTTCTGGAGATGTTTCAAAAGATAGTTTGCTTTCTTCTGTATTCCAAATTGCAACTTTCCCTTTTCTCTTTGATGAGTGGAACCTTTTAAAGGGAGTGTCACATAGGCCTTGAGCTTTTACTACTGTTTGCATGTGCGCAGCCTTTGCATTAAGGTTTTGCAGATAAATTGATGCTAACATACACACTTCATCTACTGCAGTGTTTTTGAAACGGGAATTCTTGGGAGTTAAGAAGTTGACACATCTTTAAGCCAAGCATCATAGAATGGATTTCTGTCTTTCCTATCTCTGTGCTACGATATTTTTCACAAGAATATCCAGTTAAAATATTTTCAGCTCAGAGTTCACAAGGGTACAAATAGTCCTGTTTTCTTAGTATCTATGAAATGTGTACCTCCACAGAAAGGAATCTTCACTGAACACTAATATAGCTTTCCCCACCCTAGATATTGTTCAAGTATCTAGACCATGGGTGTCAACTCACAGCATCATAGAGTTGTCACGTGACGTATCTGGATTTTTCCCCCTTTACTAAATCACGTGTATGTGTGGCCAACATGTGATCTCTGGCTTGTGGACCTGGAATGTGATAGTCCTGATCTAGACCATGGGTGTCAAATTAGCAGTGTCACATTGTTGTCACATGATGTTTTGTGACATTTTTCCCATTCACAGAGCTGGGGTGGGCGTGGCCTGTATATGATGCATCCAGCCGGTAGGCCGCCAGTTTGACACAACAGATCTAGACCTCCATCCATTGAAAATAATTCTTCCACACATTGAAAAGACTCCAGGTTTGAGAGAATCTGTTTGTTGGCAAACCATTGATTTTGAAGTCTTTATTGTAACTCTTAAATGGCACAATTTCCTGACAATCTTTACACATTTAAACGTTTTCTAGTCATCATAGCCAGCTGATTAGAACAGTCTTGTAAGTTACTATTACTGCAGGTATATTTATACACAACTCTTTAGCATTGTCAGAGTAACAATTTCTCTTTTAAAAACAAATAACAAATTTCTTAGAATTTCTGCCTTCCTTTGGAGACATTTATCCAAACAGGGAGGGAGGGGGGATGGAGTGCTTCTACTTTTGCAATTTGCGTTTATGGGATGGAGGGGAAATGTTAGAATTTAGACCAGGGTTTGTGAAGCCAATGCTACATTATAACTTTTGGCTAAAATGTGTTAATGCAGAAAATAATGAAACATCATCAAACATGGCACCGCATTGGACTTTTCTTTTTCTTTTCTCATATTTCATAAATGCCAAAACATGGTATAGTAATCTGCAAGTTAAATCATCTGCTTGCCTTTAAAACAATCCTATTTAAAGCAGTCATACATCTGCTTTAACTATTTCTCAAGTAATTAACTAATGACCATCATATTAACAGTTAAGCTACATTATGAGCACTGTATAATATGGGGAATCATACTGTCTTGCAATCTGTGGAAAATTTATTCCTGCAATGATATTAAACTCCTAGCTCAAAAAACTATTTTTTTCTTTCTCTCCTTTACTCTTTTCAGACAATATCTAAAGGATATCCATTCCCCAAATCAATTGAGAAAGTGTTCATTTGTGAATTTAACTCATTCTTCCCTTTAAAATTGTAAAGTTTAATCCCACTCATGGCTAAGAATGAAAGATTTTACTGCTGCCAGTAGCAAATGTGCCAGAAATACCATTAACTCTAACAAAGTTCTGTTGGAGAGGATTTATGAGAGGTGAATCTGCGAGTCATAAAATTAGAAGTGTCTAATCCCAATAATATCTATTCATTAGGAGCCCTATTTATGCTGATAGGGACTCCCATCTAATTAAATATGTACAGGAGTCCTCTTTCAGAGACCAGAATATACTTTAGCGATCTTCTGTCCTTATCCCTGCTTCATTAAACTTTTTCTTTCAAAAGAACCAAATTGCATACTGTATTATAGACACGGCCAGAAGCTCTTCTTTCTTTCCTCTCCTTTCTTTTATAATGTGAGCCCGGGAGACAATTCAGCACTTGGGGCTTTGTCTGGCAATAAAGGAATTTAATTTTTTGTCCTCTGCTGTGCCCTCAGTCAGGTTTGGGTGCCAATTGTATTTGCCAGTTGTATTACAAAAGGTGATCCATTTGCTCTATTCCCCCTCCCTCTTGATCTTTGCGCAAGGCTATATGAAGCCTGTGGTCCTGAGCTTAGGGTTTCAGCTGTGGAAAGTGTTAATGAAGCTCCCTGGGTATTGTTTTCTTTCTCTCTCTCTCCTTTTGGGATTTGTGTGTGTAAGAAAAGGTGGCATGTGAGGCACAAAAACAGCACTACCCTGAAAGATATTCAAATATTGCATACTGAGCTGTATTTCAAACATTATTCTTATCATTGCCATCATTCCTAAAAAAGAAATTTGCACAATCTTTTGGAAATTTCTCACTCAGAATTTATGAAAAGATTATGTTGCTCCTAACTGTCATTTTTGGAGGTTCTAATCTTATAAAATGTGGTGAAATATCAACATTTAAACACAATGCAATGAAGTCTAAAGAGTTTAACAACAACCTTATATTATTGTATTTCCCTTCACTTCCTCTGTTTTTATAAAAGTAAAAGTAAAGCAGTATTTCATAAGAAATCCTTAAGGCAGCACCCAACTTGATTTTCACCTCACCCACTATTTAGAAATAGCCCAGTTTCTACAATACCTGGAAATAGTTGCTTTGAAACCTCTTTCTACAAACATCTTATCTGGGAACTTATAGCGATATAGTTTGGTGATAGTAGAAGGTTAGATTGGAGCTTTTCTAAGCTAAAGGACTAGTTGTCAAAACAGAAGTGCTTTCAGAAAGCAAGCAAGAAAGAAAAGAATCCACACAGTGGTTACAGTTTTCATGTTGAACAGCACTTCCCTATTAAATAATTAACCAGCTTCAGCCTCAAAACTACTGACCTGAAACATGACATGCCACCAGGGGCACAAGTCTCTGTCAAGTCAGGGGCAAATCTGAGGAGCTCTGTAAAAGACAGCAGTGTGTTTCCCAATGCATTTTAGTTCTTCATTGGACTGCTGCATTGAAGCTTTGCCTCGAAAATGCTTCTAAATGTGCTTTGTAATAGAGAAATTTTGGTGCAGTGGCTCTCTGTAGACGAGTAATTGTATTTTTATATGTGCATCAGCATTACTCTGAATCTTCTGCTGAAGAATCCATTTTCTCCTAGAGAAGTTGAGGCCGGAAGCTTTGCATAAATAAAAACAATGTTGTGTGTGTGTGCACGCTTCATTCTCTTTTTGTAAGGATATCATTGATTAATAAACTAAAGGCAATTACTGTTATTGAAATTAAGATATGTAAAATGCCCATTTGGCTGCCATATCACTGCCTAACTAGTTTACCTACAAAAACATCTATACTTTTGGTGTGAGAAAAATTTGTTCCTGAAATATTTCCATCTTATAACCCAAAACAAGTTGTGTGTCCTAGCAGTTCTTTGCCTTTCAAATTGTGCGAATTGTCTCACATACCTGGAATCTTTCTGGGGCTTCCTTTGATCTATAGGCTAGCATTAAGGATTTGTTTACCTGTCCCATTAAAGTCTATGTACAGAGCCATTAGGGCCTTTATGCTCCTTGTTTTGATTCTTACAGTCATCCTTTTTGATAACTTCCATTACTTAGGTAAATTAGTTTTGCCACTCCTGTCCAACACCATACCCCACTACTATACTCCATGCTGAACTTCTCTCATGTACAGACTGCACTTCTGTTCCTTTGCAGGAAGAGAAGGTAGCATGTTTACACCTAAATGCACATGTTCATGATTTGCATATTTAGTCCTGAGAAAGACAATAGTATAACAGTTTGAAAAGATACTATATGGAAGAAGATCAAGAGCTGTTTGTCATTTCAGAGAATGGGATACAGAAAGCTCCCCCACCCATGTTGCCCACCAGACAGACAGATGTGAGGATGGGCTTTCAGGAACAGATGGGACTGCTATTTCTGTACCAGCTTTCCTGCTGTGTAATGGCATACTGTCAGCTCTCCCAAATAAACCAGATAGGAAACACAACTAGAGTAACTAATTCAACTTTATTGTAAGGCTGTATTAACAAATTTTGCAAATCTAAAAGTACAAATATCCTGCCACAAATTTTAACCATCTGAATCATTAAGGGGGGGATCTTCCTATATTTTTTTCTCTAACCATTAAGACACTGAAGGTTCTTACCTCTGTTGTCTGATTGCTTCCTTGGCAGCACCTCGTCTCTTGTTCCCCAAGATCATCCACACGTTCCATTACACATACGTATCTATACAACTTGATTCAGTTGTTCGCCTGGCAGTTTTCTTCAGGTTGCCATCTTGGTCCCTGAGTCTGGAGTGGCAACTATAGTCCTATTCAAAATTATCAAGAGTTTAACACACAGTATGGACCACCTGCTAGATCGGTTTTATTTTATCTCAGGATAGTGGTGACATGATCTGGAATTTGAGGATGATTTTGTTCGTTGTTTGTTGTGGCACAATGACTCTTTGATTGATTAGAAGTTCTTCTTGCCCACTCCCTACTACAGAAAGGTAGATCTTATTTATCCAGTCTATCCCAAGTCTGGATTCTAAGTGCACTTGGTGGATTACTAAGTATTTTATAAACAGTTTGTCTGAGGGCTTAGTAACATATAGAATGAGAGGGTAGCAATGACTTTAGACTGGATTGTGCCTACATAGCCTTTTTCTACCAATTCTGGAAGCCTCTGAGTTTGTTTGTTTGTATGTTTTCTGGGAGATGAAATAGCAGAAGAAAAATACTGAAGAAAAATGAAAAGCAAATACAATTTGACTCTGGTAAAGGCCTTTGTTAGAGACTAGGCTGTGGCAATAAGAGTGGCAAAACAGAAGTATTTTGCTACTCTTATTGCTTTTATAGACTGCTTCCAGTGGCCTTTTTAAGGTGACTTTCTCCTTATTAAGGAACCGCGTCAAATATTACCCCCAGGGCCGTCATGAGAATTTTTCATGGATTTCTCAGATAACATTTTGGGATTTACAGTAATTGGACTGTAGAGTTGGACTCCAAAGAGTCAGTTTCAAAGAGTTGGATGAACTCTAGTCTGACATGATTGGGCTGGAAACTGGATAGGGTCCTTAGAGTTGTGAATGTGTCCATCTGCATTTTAAATACATTTTGCTACTAGTAGGATAAGGCCTCTTGGAAGGTAGCAAGTGACTAGATTAAAGCAATAAAGTCATCTTTCAGGAAGACAATAGTCCTAGAGCAGTAGTTCTTAACCTGTGAGTCACTACCCCTTTGGGGGTCGAATGACCCTTTCACAGGGGTCGCCTAAGACCATCCGAAAACACATATTTTTGATGGTCTTAGGAACCAAGACACCAGTTTTATGGTTGGGGATCACCACAAAATGAGGAACTGTATTAAAGGGTTGCGGCATTGGGAAGGTTGAGAAACACTGATCTAGAGGATGTGCGTAGATGCACTTAGGAAGGTCCACCCACTTCTCAAGATGCCATTACTGGCTTCAACCATCCTGGATAGTTTCCAATCTCTCTAACCTCCCAAGTCTGTCGCATATTGCAGCTTCAGAAGTTGTAAGATGAAGCTAATTATCCTCAAAGCTTTCAGTCAGGTTGCAGTATGGAGATCGCACTGGTCATACTTGATCATTAGTAAAGGGACTGGGATGCTACCTCCCTCCTTGTACTCTTGGCATCCCTCAGTACTATCAATATGGTATCCTTCTGGATCACCTCAGGATTTGGAAGTGGGGACGCAGTGTTGCTGTAGTTCTTTTCACTTCCTTCTGAGGAAGGTTCTAGTTAGCGTTCATGGGGAGAAATCCAGCTTTCAAAGTCTTTGTTCTGGAGAGTGCCTCAGGATCAAACATTAGTTTTTCATTTTTTTAAATTAACCTCCCATTGGTTGACAAGAACAACACATTCAAATTCATTGTTCCAAATATAATCTGAATTGAGGTCACTTTAATCTTCATTATTCAGCTCTTTATCAAGGTAAGTTATTGGTTTTGAAATCACAATTAATTTTTCCAGCTGCAACAGCTTTACCCCCATCAATCCAATATATACTTAAATTGTGCAAACTGCCAAGAAACATTCTCAAATTAATCAAATCTAATGCTAAGCTTGAAAAACATTTTTAAAATTGCTTTATCCAAATTAATCTGCTCCAAAATAATCATATTATGATAAATCCGGGTTATTTTCCCAAAATGCATTATCTGTGTTTTATTGGTTGAGTTCACACAACAAGTTAAGCTATAACAGACAAGGCCATGTCAGGGCAGGCTTCATTTGATACAAAGATCCAGGTCCCTTCTCATATTTGTTTGTTTTAATTCTGGAATTAAATTTGGATTGGGTTCTTGCTCGTATAACACATGTCTGTTCCTTATTTTATTTGTAAAAGCTGTCCTTCAGCTTTAATGTGACGAAATTACAGAAGCTGCAAATGGGCAGTAAGAGCTCACATGAATGCTGTGGAAGGAATGGGCTTCTGTCACTTTATTATATGTATGCAATACTGTTTGCCTGAAGGTATTCCCAGCCAGCCACCTCCAATCTTCCTTCCCATAAATTGAAAATACATCAGGACAAAGCATTTCAGCCCATTACATTTGTTGGGATATTGAAAGAGACTTGGACCAAAAGGTCTCCCGAGACAAAAGCATCTATGGGTTGTTTCTTCCACACCATCGCCTGGACAGTGTTAGGTCAGTCATTGCTAATGGGAATTATTTCTGCTGCTGAACTACAACATGTTGAAGAGAAGGCTTTTTTTTCTTTTCTTTCATTTTAAACATGGATGCTTCAGACAACACTGAGAACTTCCCCCTTGCTGCCAGAATTTGCTTTAAAATACTGTTGATCTTCCTTATCTTTCTGTGGAATTAATTCAGCTAGGATTTTACATGTG
>JAPKID020007946.1:0-10084 GCA_026931265.2 Tropidonophis doriae
AGCATGCTCACTTATTCCCCTCAATCTAATAGCAGATTCCATAGATCTTAGTTGCACCTTTATAATTTCATTGTCCATATTTTGCATTTTTCCATCAACTTCCTGAAGTTTTAAATCAAATTCTTTCATTTTAGCTTCCATGTCTAAAGTCAATTGTTCAAGCTTCTTATCAATCTTAAGCACCGCACTAGACAGAGATTCAGCTACAAGTAGTAATTTTTTTTGAAATTGGTCACATTTATCCTGAACATATGCTTTAAGTCCTTTAATCTCTCTGTCTATATAATCTTTCAGATCCTGAAGACTTGTTACCTCTGTCTGCCTTTTTACACCAACTGGGGGATTCCCCCCCTGCTTTGTATCCATGGCTGTAAAACAAACTTCCTCCCAGCTTTAGCAGAATAGATCCAGTTATTTAAACATCCTTTTATATTTCTTTTTATTTATCTTCTTTCCCTCTTGATATAGAGAAATAGTATTTTGATTTCCTGAGTCATTTAATTCCGAAAATATTAATAACTACTATGCTGATGATTCTCTCAACCAATAAATATTTGCCAATTTCAATATTTTAAATCAAGGACTTTGAAAATACAGGATATTTTCAGTTAGAAGACTCCCAATAACATAAAACATTTTGTGCAATTATTCTATTGTTACCTTAACAATTTTCCCGGATAAAAGCAGTGATAGAAATAATGCAGTAAAATTTATAAATAGTGCTTGACCTACATGTAGTTTTCTGAACAAAGAAGAATAATTTCTCAATAAAAGCCTTTTCTTAAAGCACAAACAGATGTTCCTGTCAGAATAAACTATGAGGTGGGTAAGCAGTGGTCCTTTTCACAGCTCTAACCATCTCGGCCAATAGTGAGGAATATTATGAGTTGTAGTTCAACAACCGGGTGGGCCACAGAATTCCTGTCACTGATATAATTTAATTAATGACCATATTTGGTCCAAGCAAATTTACCATTAAAAACAGTGCCATTGCTTCATAATCATGTCAATGAAAGTCATTTCCCAGTCTCTTGGTAAAAATATGCTGGTAGAATGAATGTTCTGCCTTGAATATATAATTGCTTGGATAGGACCAAGGGACAAGTATTATTCTGTTAATTAAACTAGGATCATATAGACTCAGATCAAGCTGCAGCAACAAATCTTTACTGTAATATTTATTTTTATAATAGTTCTCTAGGGATCTATTTGAAATTGTGTTTACCTCTGTTAATTAAAGGAACACCCTCATGGGAAACAGATACTACCGCTGAGATTGTAGTAGTTTCATTATTTTTTAAGCAATGAGAATATCAGGATTCTTATGTGCTGCTTACTTTGCTTAAACCAGATTTATTCTAATTTTTTAAATATTATTTGTGCAAACTATCCAATGCAATGTTTTTCACAATTCTACATTAATGTGATAATATTAGCCAAATTTCATAACCCGATTCTCTGTGAAGATTTCATGGGATTTCAAAGGGTTAAACAATCTGTTTAACAAGTATATACTTATTGATATTGCTTAGCCACTTCAACTATTTCATATGTCATAACTTTTCCACACTCCAAAAAACATACCAGTCACTGATTGAGAGGTATCTTCTATATTCTGCTTTAATCCAAAATTATGTACTGTTCTTTATACATAATAGCCCTCCTCAAAGACTCCAAGCAGCATATCTTCTGAAGGTTCTGTGTACATTGTACATGCACAAATGATATTGCCATTAGGATAGCTAATGAAGAAGTGGATCTGCACATAAACATGTGTGTGGAGGCAATCTGGGATTCCTACTAATAAGCACATGTCCTTTTCTCATTTTGTTATAGGATTCAGTGTTATATTGTTTCCAATATAAAGTCACTTTATTCCTTAAAATTCTTTTAAAATGTTGACTGGTCACTTCCCTGTCCTAGAAGATTCTCACATACATTGTAGTTTACCACCTTACTTTCGTTATTAGTGATCTGCCCATTTAGACATATTGGGAAAGGATCTTTACTTGCTCAACAGCAGCAAAAATCAATAGAGCATGGGGGCAATTTAAAGAGTAAATAGGGTACACACTATCTCAAATAATACCCTGAAAGTTTCAGTTTCAGTTTATTCATATTTATACCCCGCACCCATCTCCCCGAAGGGACTCGGGGCAGCGCACAGGGAAATTGAAAATAAATACAATATATATAACGTACATTACCCTTATTAAAATCAAATTAAATAACTCTCCCTCTGTGCTAAAAACAATTTTAAAATCTCTAATTAAAATTGAACACTAAGAAAGAAGGACACCGAGTCGAGTCATGCAAGGCCAGCTAGATGGAAGAAATGCGTCTTCAGACGCTGGAAGTAGGCAAACAAGGTCGAAAATCCTGTACAATCAGGAAGAAAAATAATCTTCATGATCTAATTCAGGGCTCAAGACAAAAAGAGTAATGCTAGCAAGTAAACTTCAGACAAACTGACAAATTGTGTCAGGTCTACACAAGGGCCAGGATTTCTAAAAATTATGACTGTAAAAGAAATTACTGGAAGTTTCTGGCCCCACAAAATGACTGCTGGTATTACTCTCTTTTCCCCCCCATCCAAAGCATTTCTTCCTGGCACTTTGGCATTTTACTGCAGAGGTTGATGCCCTCACCAGCTTGTAGGTATGTCCCAATGTTGGGTTCAGACTTCAGAACTGAACAGCTGAGGCTGTTCTGTGAATATTTTCCCCTTTTCATTTTAAGAGAAGGACTCATCCAACAGGATCAGGACAGTAACTAACATATTATATATCATAAACTTTCACGGATTATAATCTGCTTCAAAAGATTCATAGAGCAGTCCTGAGAAAGGAGCTTTCTTTGTATATACAAACTTAAGAATCAAAGGGTTGGAAGCAGGGTGGATAAAAATCAAATTATTATTATTTTAAATCAGATTTTTAAATTTTAAATTGCATTTTTAATTTAAATTGGACTTTAAAAAAATCAAATTTATTTTAATAAAATGCTTTTGGAGTAAAAATCTATCTAAAGATAGTTTTCTATTTAAGATGCGTTAAACTTTAGTTTATTCAACATGAAATGGAGTTTAGTTGTGTAGCACGAGGGTGTATATTCTGCAATATGTACATTTTTGGTAAACTCATTCAAAGAATCCAAATTCTGCATGCTGAGATAACATGTACTGCATTGATGCATTCACACAATTTCACAGTAACCATGAGATAAATCATAAAACAAAATTCAGGAATATTTCTTTATCCTATTGTTTTGCAAATCTATGTATACTACAAAATATGATTGCTTGAAGAGGAATGTATCTGTATCTCCAAGCTTTTAAGCACAAGGAGGAAGGGCAAGCATTAAAAATGAAAGTGAAACCTTCTAAACAGCTTATAAGTATAATATTAAAGAACACCTGTCATTTCAGATCCATCATGGCAGTGCCTGTTAGCGGGCATCCACACCTGCTGCCTGCTATGTCCCTTATCTTATTGGTTCACTGCTGCATCACCAGCCGTCTTATTAAAGTGAATGGGACTATTGGCGAGTCAACAGCGGGACAGAGGAGGATTTAAACCAACTTGATTTCAATCAAACCCACCCTGGTTGGAAGAGATATTAGAGATCTTCTAGTGACTAGTCCAATTACCTGTCTAAGGCAGGAATCCTCAAACCAGCCCCAAAAAATGGATGTTGAAAAAAGCCTTCTTCAGGATGAACTGTCTCCAGCCTTGCATTTTTCAACAGCTAACCCATCACAATGGTAGTCAAGTCCATTAATCTTGCTAACCATCATCTTCTTCTCTTCCCTTCTACCGTCCCCAGCATTAGAGTCTTCTCAAGAGAACTGTCCCAAATTTCATAATTTCAACCTAATAATTTGTATCTTAAATGAGAACTCTAGATAGATTTAGTGTTTCGTCCTTTTTTTTTTCCTTGATTGTCCATGGTATGTATATTCAGGAATATTCTCCAACATCACTAATATGCTTTCTAATCAGTTGCTTTTACATCCAACCTTTGTTTCTATAGAACGCAACAGGATAACTGCTACCTGCATGGTACTGATCATGGATACAGACATGTCACAGTATCTAAATATAATTCTTATGGTTTTCATTGCTGCCTTACAATATGCTGTATTGTAGTTTATGTCTTGACTTCTAATTCCTTGGATCAACTGTTGATAATTGAACCTAAAAGACAGAAGTTATTTACCTCTTCAAGGCGGGGATTGTTATCATCAGTATAGAAACGGTACCCAATCATATATCTTCACCCCAGACTGGCCATGTTTTTTTCCCCAGTGCCTGGAGGATGTGCAGGTTTAGATGAAGGGATCTGTCTCCAAGTCAATCCTATGAAAACTAAGTGGCTATGGGTGTTCAGGCCACACAGATTTGGGAATGTTTAATTTATGCCCTTGGCTGGGTTTACACTTCCATATTCAAGAATGGGGCACAATCTGAATGTTTTCCTGACTAGCTAGTAGAAATATATATGTGAATAACCCATAGGAAATATCCACCATTTTTACCAGGACAGTTTATGACATTTCATTGTTTAAAGCAATGTTTCTCAACCTTGGCAACTTTAAGTCCTGTGGACTTCAACTCCCAGAATTCCCCAGCCAGCTATGCTACTGGTCAGTGGTGGGATTCAGCCAGTTCGCACCTATTCAGGAGAACCAGTTGTTAACTTTCTAAGCAGTTCAGAGAACCGGTTGTTGGAAGAAATCTCATTTTGTTTTTCCCCACTTTACAGGGTTAATCCAGTAAGGAAGGCAGGATAGAAGGAAACATTCTGGTGTTGTTTCCTAGCCTAATCTTTATTGCCCTGCTTACAGAAACTGCCTCTCCGGTTAACCCTTATTACATTGTAACAGCTAAGATGAAGCGCCCATCAACGTGAGTGATGTTGAGTTGGCCACACCCATGTGGTCACATGACCAGTGAGCCACGCCTACCCAGCTGGTCATTAGGGCAGAGAACCAGTTGTTAAGTTATTTGAATCCCATCACTGATACTGGTGCATATTTTCTTCTCTTGGTGTATTTGGGGAGGATAAAGCTGCTATCATAATTCATCAAATTTAGAAAAATATCTGAAAGGAAAAAATTGCAACTTTAAAAGAAACAATCTAATTTTCTTTGTAAATGCCTAAACTGAGAGCAACAATGTCCTGTTGACTTTCCCATGAGGTTTTTTTCCTGATTAGAACAGTAATGATATCATAATAATCTGAATTAATAGATTAATATTGTTATTGTAAACCCATCATCATAGTGCAAGAGTCTGTCCGTGTACCATCCAGAAAATAGTACTGAAAGACAATTGCTTAATAGTGTATAAATAGTGGGAGAGCAATATAGAAACGATGTGGAAAGCAGTAAGAAAATCTGCCATATATGGCCTAAATCATGAGTCAGAAGAAAATTTTTTGGAAAACTGATTAAGCTTTTCCAAACACACACCAATGACACATTAAGCGAAGTTTATCAGCAGTAGTTGAAGAATAACAGTAGTTAAGAACAACAGTTTGCGCTTATCTATATTTTACAGCCTTTTATATTGCAGTCGCAATAAAAGCTAGATATGAACCACGTTTCCTTTCCCCAGATTCCAATTTATATATGATCATCCAAAGTGACTCCAACAATTATGTGCTCTTCTAGATGTGCTAGATCAGGGGTCTCCAATCTTTGCAACTTTAAGTCTGAAGGACTTCAGCTCCCTGACTTAGTCCTTCAGACTTAAAGTTGCAAACGTTGGAGACCTCTGTGCTAGATTACAACTCCTGTTATCTCTCCAACCACCTTATTCATTGAGATCTTCATCCAATACACGTGGAGAACACTAGATTGAAAAATATATTCTCAGGATCAGTCTTTATTCAATCAAATTATCTTTTGGGTTGTTGTTTTTTAAAAAAAACCCACACCTCTAGCTGTATTGACCATTTTTCCCCCTATATGCTTATGAGGATGAGTGCTTCTGGGTTCTCCATTGTCCTAATCTCTGGAAAATTTATTATACATCTTTCCAAGTCAGAGAAACAAAGGATATTTAGGTTTCATATTTGTACCAAAACACTGATCTTGACATTTGTTTTAAGTGTAACAATCTATATTGTTTCATATAAAATGACATATTCCTCTCTATATATACTTGTATTAAAGATAATTTTAAAAAAGAAATCTACAAGCCCATTAAATCAGCAGCAGATTTTCATCTATCAGAGTGTTTCTGGTTTTTCATTATCAAAACAACTGCAGCTCAAAATAAAATGAAAATCTTCACAATGACCAGCTAACTAAGCAGCTCAGAGTTGCTCAGCAGTGAGATGGGCAGCATAATAAAACAAACAAACAAACAAATGGCGAATTGATATGAGCGTACCTTCAAAAAACATTATTTATAACCATGGCTCAAAATGTAGTTTGGAAGTTTAACTGGTCTAAAAAAATATTGTCCTGATATCCAACTTTGGATATTTATTTTTTGCTAGATATTTAAAAAAAATACTAGAACGAAAAATGGAATGCAAACACATTCATCATCAGTCTTATGAATGAATATTTAAAATAAGTTTTCATTCCCATCTATTTAATGCTGCCTGGAGAAATCTGGCAAGAAAAAACTCCCTATTATTAGAAGACAGTTAACTACAAAGTCTGCAATATAAATAAAAGTAATAGAACTTGGGAACGTCATCATCATGCTCTGTAAGACAAGTTGGTCAATTTGGATCGGGGAACTCACACTCAAATCCATGAAACATAGGATTGCAATCCTAGAGGAGTATGTATTTATTTCAATTGAAGTACAAGTTATCATTTAATTTTCAATGTTTTCTATGTGATTAGATTTCTAAGGGCCTGTGTAGCATTCTTTTCTTTCAAGACTCTTATTCAGGTAAATGTAGAAAAGCCTTTTTCATTACCCATCACTGCAGCTAGGATAGCAAGAACAAGGCACCTCTCGGTGTCTTTCCAAGCCCATAGAATTAAATGGAAAAAACATTGTCCTTTGTTCCTCTCTGTGGTTCTTCCAATTGGAAAAGAAAAAGGCCTCCAAAGATTCACAATGAACATACATTGTCTTACACGAACATTGTTTCTCATGGAACAGCAGGACGGCTCAGGTGTGGGTATTCTCATGGCCTGATTGGTCGAGGGAGTGAGTCAATAATTCTGAAGCCACGCTTATGACTCTCTTCTTCCTTGGCCCAGTTTAATGAGGTTGTAACTTCCAGGATCTGAAACAAATAAGGGAAGGCAAACAAGGGAGCCACTCCACCCCCACCCCCCCAACTAGCTAACAGCCAGCTCCAACTATTGGGAGGGACATGAGCCGTCCTGCTGTTCCATGAGAAACAACGTTCATGTAAGACAATGAATGTTCTCCATGGATCCAGCAGGACGGCTCAGGAGTGGGACGTACCAGAGTTAACATCCTAAGGGTGGGTCACTGATACTGTTCTGTCTGTCTAGGGGAGTGTACAACTTGCTGGAGCATTCTGCAGCCGAAAGACGCATCCGCGGACGCAAAGCTGTCCAGCTGATAGTGCCAAATAAAAGGAGACGGTGAGGCCCAGACCGCCCCTCTGCAGATGTCCTCTATGGGTGCACTGGTGCTCCAGACTGCAGAGGTAGCTGCACTTCTCATGGAATGTGCAGTAATTCCCTCTGGGACTGATAGATGTTGGGCCTCACAGGCCTTTATAATTGCCCCTCTCAAACACTTCCCAATCATGGCCGGGGCATGGAGGAAGGCTGACAAGAAATGAAGAGGACCTCCGACCTACTGTCCCTGAGGGGATTCTCCTTGAGGGGTAAGATACCCCCACAAATCAGGAGGGCACTATAGGCTGCCTCTCTATTACTCCCATCTATTTTAGAATTTCAGATGTCAATTTTGTCAAATTTAAGCTTTGTCCGTAGACTTATAATAATTCAGAAGCCAAGGAAATTATTTCTTCTCTTTGACCAGACTGAGTTAAACTAGGCCAAGGAAGGAGAGAGTCAAAGGCATGGCTTTAGAATTATTGACTCAGTCTCTCACCCAATCAGGCCATGAGAACAGGGAGGATGTTCTGAAATAACTCAAAAGAGAAAACAAAGGAATAAGGCTGAAAGGTCAAAAATGGCAAGATTTTTGCAGAAAGCTGAAGGAAGGAGAAAAAAACGCTGATAATAAAACTCTGTGAGAAAGCTGATTTATTAGGTAGTCGTAGGAAAACTCAGAAAAGCAACAAAAATGATGTATTGTACACTTCATCTTGCCAACAAAATCTCAAGGAGAGGGAAAAGCTGAGTCTTAAGCTTCTGAGATCATCAGTGAATTCGACTAGAACAACAATTAGGATAAGGACAATTTGATATTAAAATACGCTTTGTGTTCTAAATCAGTAACTTTTTAATAGAAAAAAGAGACAGCATTACAAATGTCGAGAAGTAGAAAATGAGATGTTGAGGTTAATCCTGGTGACAGAGTTACTACAATGGCCCTTCAAATCAAACACCTTGTGCAAATGTGGAGCAGAACTATTGCCAAGATCTTTAATATCTGAATCTGATGGTGAGCATATCCCAGGGAATCATTCCTTGAGATATTTCTCACTCCATCCCACCCCCTGGATATATCTTCAGTCTCCAAACACAGAAGTGAGACTTTTCAGCCAGCCTCACCATAGCAAATTTTGGATTAAAAATGCTTCTCCCTTATCACTCACCATCTCCCGAACGCCACTGGCTTTGTCATGTGCAACTGCTCCTTTCCTCTTTTCTCCAAGCCCTTGACCTTCCCTTGTATTATTGGACATCTTCTAAGCTTCTGATTTTTGGCTGCATTCCAAATCAAAATCGCTATCTTGCAGTCTACATACAAATACCTGCTTCAGCAGTGAGTCCCTATGGAACTTATTTCAATCATAAACCAGCTTTTAAGAGATATGTGCTGAAATAGCCCATGAACTTAACAGCAACTAAAGCCACTTGTGTTACAAAAGACATAGGGGATTGACAGATTTTCCACAGCAACAACTTCCTGAAGCAGGGTCGTGCCCAACTATCAATGTGAGAGTGCAGGGAAGTATGGAGTTTCATATGGAAACTAACATTTCTAAGAAGATCCACGTTACTTATACTTGAACTAATTAATGAAAATTGATATATGTGAAACATCAACTGAGGATAAATTTTTAATTTCATTGCAAACAACCAGCTTCCATAATTGTAACCATGTATCATAATCACAGTCCCTGCTATATTTCCAAAACATATGGTAAAAAAACCATGAAGTTATCATCTCTTGCAGGCTAGGATAGTGACTCTGATGCAATAAACAATTTTTTTTTTAAAAAAATACTAAAATACTAAATAAAATAACTTTTATTTTTCAAGTGCAAAGTTTTTCGGCTCTAGAACTTACTTGTTTCAACGCCACGAGCATTACCAATCCACATCTGTAAGCTGTTTTACTACTATAACCAATATACAGACTGTCATGGTAAACATTCTCACAGTTGAGAGAATTCTGAACCTCTATTAGTCAAAATAGAAACTCTTCGTTGTCAAAAAGGATGTTCCTTGGAAAACAAGAGTTTTCAATTTCAAAATTTTAAATATTGAACGGCAAGAATAGTAAATAATAACACCACTCTAACAAATGAGCAAGCATTAAAAGGAGCCTCCAAGGCATAGATTGTTGAAAGAGTAAATTTTCACAAAGACTATCAATATGCAATGCCTAGTGCCACCTATTTGCAATTGCATGAGGTGACCAGCCACATTGCCATGCTAGCTTCCCACAGTCTACTTAGGAAGAACATGGAAGAAAAATAGAACTGTAGAAAATCAGTTGTACTAGTCAGAATATATTCATCAAAATATTCAAATGTTTTTACATATTAATAGAAGACTATCCACTCTCGTTCTAATTCTTTCAGTGTTTCATGCAAAACGCCCTTCTGTTTACTCTCACATTGTATTAGTAATGTGCACGGTTATACCTACCGTATTTTCCGGCGTATAAGACGACCGGGCGTATAAGACGACCCCCTAATTTTACAGTTTAAAAAACAG
>JAPKID020007948.1:0-10084 GCA_026931265.2 Tropidonophis doriae
GGGCCGTCAGGGAGAAACAAGCGGCGGACGAGTCAAGGACTCGTCCGACGCCTCCGGCGGCAGGAAGCGGTCTCCAAGATAGTCTTCCACTTGAACAGGGGGAAAAGGTTACTCCTCAAGCTGAAAACCCTATCCAGGTTTGTTATATTTAGAAAGCACTCTACCTAGCCCAATTCAGATTTTTCAAAAGTAGTAAGAAAAAGGTGAATAGCGACTCTGAAAATATCCACCAACATTAATAAAATATCAGGTTTGATGAGCAGCAACAGAATAAAAATATTTTGGTTTTTTAAAAAAAACCTTTTCTGCCCCTTTGCATGATGTTATTAATACACTAAAATTCCCCTTGCTATTTCTCAAAAACTTTCTTGCCTGTTCAGGAACGACCATTTGCTACCTTTTCCTCTGAGTACATGAATATGCTTTGAATTATTTTGCTGCTGTTGTTCGTGACATTGGCAGAATATAGGACTGCTAGGATTTTTTACCCTTTCTGTCATTCTGATACTTTCCTAGTTGCTAGGCTTTACAGACTGAAAATGCCCAAGATGCCTTCCTTGGGGTCGGATGGATGAATGGGAACCCAGGGAGGTTGTATATCACTGCAAAAAATGGCCACAAAATGCTACATGGGTATTCACATACAACTTCTTCATAATAAGTACAAAAACACCAAGAATGAAATCCTCTTACCTTTGCTGCGGTTTGGAACCAGGAACGCATGCACCTTCTGCACATGCACAGAGCATCCATGATGACGTCTGGGCGGGTAGGCGGAGCCTTCCCCTAGTGCGCTACCAATTCACCTGAACTGGAGCAAACCAGCAGAATACCACCTGTGAAAAACACCCACATTTCCATATTCCACTGAAATTCCTTTCTCTTTGGAAAAAGAACATACTGTATTGAAATGAAAAAAATATTTTGCACTGCACAAGGCATTACATAAACAAGCAGAGAGGGCTTTCATAAATTAACTATCCTAATAATTTGATCTGTAAGATGGTACCTTTCAAGAAATGTTCAGATGTTTTTTTCTATGGTTATTTCATGATTGAGGATGAAGAGCTGAGAACATGAAACATGAATGACAATCTTGGTTGCAACCAGAATTTGAGATTTTGCAGGGGGATAGCTGTATTTCCCTCCACCCTTTTTTCTTTTTTGCCTGACACGTTTACAAAACATGTATATAGTTTCAGCTTTGAATATTTCAAATTTCTACAATATTGCTTAATACTATCTTTTAATCCTTGAAGACAAAAGTGACCTGGGATGGTGACAAACTTGTCTGTGTCCAGAAAGGTGAAAAAAACAATAGAGGCTGGAAACATTGGATAGAAGGAGACAAACTGCATCTAGTAAGAGCCAAATATGTTCATTTTGTATAATTAAAAACTGTTCCACATCTACTCTTTTTTATAAGGATTTTTAAAGGATTAAGTATATCTATATGTACATTTTATGTACGAGTACCTGTACATGTATATGTGTATATATGTATTCATGCTGTCTTGTTCTGAAACTGCTTGGATGTTCATTTTGGACTCTCCAATTTTATCACCATACATCAGACAAAGTATGAATTAGCAGCATGTGAAGTTGCAAACCTAAGATTCAGATCTTTGCTTATAAGGTGACCTTGTCCAGTCACTATTCCCATATGAGTTCCCTAATTATGACACACTCCTGCTAACAAATGCTTTTGAGAAAGAGCCTATGCATGTACAATTATATTATGTACATCAGTTTTCCTTTTACAGATATTCCAAGAACGGGAACAGGATAGATATTTAGATAGCTTTTCTGGAGAGGATGAAGGATAACAGGGTTGCTGATTCAGCCCCAAACTGCATCTGTTATAAAGATAAAATGTGACAACTTAATATATTTATTTATGGTTACATTTGATTTCTAAATTTGATATATACATTTATTTTATTTATATATCAAATTTAAAAATCACCCACTTCCCTCACAGGTGCTACCTGGAATGTTTTATAAATAACTTGTTTACATGGGTATATCTTTATTTACTAGATTTATTAACTGCTTTTCAAGAAAATGCAAGCCATGTTTTACTTCTAGTAAGAGCTAAATCGCTAATAGAATTCCCAACAGAACCAGGAAAAGAAATACTGCAGTAAATAAAATGAAAAACTCAGATTACTTTGAAAATGGTGGTGCTTTCCATAAATATTGAGATGAACTTAAGTTGATTCCATCACTGGGATACTGAATCTCCAGGAGCCTATCCTGTGTTTTCCCTTTATTTCCTGAACCAGGGTTACATGGGAGAAAGAAGTCCTTTATTGCCTTATAAGTCAGGGAATCACTATCTTAAACTGGGTCCCCAAAATAACTACATGTAAAATAATTAAGGCTAGAGCAAAATAGTCTGCTAAACATTCACTGAACTACTCTAAATTTCAAGGAATCTTTCCTTAACCAGTGTGAGATTCCTTTTCATGCTAAGAACAAATACAATTGGTTCTGTTTGGAGGAATAGTGGGAAATGAACTATAAACATATAAAAATACTTTTATTTCACCTGTCAGTTTTACTGAGATAGCCTACAGATTATGTCAATCATAAAAAAAACCAGCACTGAAGGCAGTAAGGCCATTATAGGGAGTAACAAATTCCATTTATTTAAAGGGGGAATTCGATCTCAGAATATCGGTTCAAGTGTACCTATGGATTTTTAATGATACTTCTTTTATGTTGAAAAGTCCCTTTAGATAAGTAGACCTTTTTAAGACATGCAAATATGAGGTGGGATGAGAGTTGGGATTCTCCAATCTTTTCCACAATCAGAAATAATACAAAAGTGTGTACACCCATACCCAACAAAGCACACTATCAATTCCTTATACCTTCTCAGCTCCATTAGTCTGAAAATCAGCAGACTTTGTATTTATTTGAACACTTAGAAATTAATGTTTGGTGGTCTTGTTTCCATTTTAATTTAATAGCCCACAAGCAATTCCTGGTAGTAATTAAAATTAGGAAAACGCTGACCAAAACACTACCATTATTTATTGAGGAAAGTATACAGTATAGGATATTCTAACAATGAAACCTGCTGCAACTGATTAGAACAATCAGTTGACTCAAGCCGGCTGGCATTTATTCACGGACACAATCTCAATGTTCCATATTGAGGTTATGAAATTGCAATAGTTGCACATTTTTGTTAATTAAAAACAAATAGCTCAAACAAAGTGCTAGGGAAAAAAGATAGAAATGTGAAGTAGAATTGACTTTTTTTGTCACAATATAATTTAATGGTAATTGACAGTGATAATTATTTTCCTCAACTTCATTGTAAGCTATGGGGAATATGATTTAATACAAGAACCCTTTTCCGTTGGCTGCACAGAAAATGGAAAGATTGAAAAAATGGACTAGCACAATCATCAGGATACAACATTTTATCGTTAAAACGTATAATTTAGTGCTCTTGAAGAAAAGCTGAATTCATATCCATATAAAACTTGAATGATGTAAAGAAAATTAAGTGGTCACCGAAGTATGAGAAACAATAAATGAGAGTTTAAATAATAAAATGTTCAAGTGAACAATCTCAAAAGTGAGGGCTAGTGCAAGACGATTTCCACAAAGTTGTATTTCTGCTAATCTAGATCTCTTCCAGCATCTTTCTGTCTCCCGTCAACCAGGATAATGGAGGGAGCATAAAATATGACTCTCCAGTTTGCAAACCCTCTCACCACTTTGCAAACCCTCCTGTCCTTTTGTACCATGGCAAAGGGGAAGTATGACTAAAACAGCCATGAGGTCTTGATTTTACAACTGGATGAAGAAATAAAGATGTTCTTGCCAACAAATTTTGGCATTTCTTAAGCAAAATTCTTGAAAGGAAGAGGACCCAAAGCAAACCCTAAGTTAGCTATCAGAGCAAGGCTGCAAAAATCCAGTTGAGGACTAAATACCTCAAATATCTATAGAAAACTAAGCTTTGCTTCCAACTAGTTGCTGTCCAATTTTTGCACCCTATATTTGATAGCTTTATTCTTTTTCTCCACTAAGATCAAATTTGCTTAGTGAGTTAGAAATTTTAAGTAATCATGTTTAAACATTGTCAATATTCAAGTCCAAACCACTTTTCTCAGTAGGCAAGGAAATTGTTTTCAGAAGAACACACTTCTAAATAAGTATGGTTAATATTGCAATTTAATGATTGATATTTAGCATTGTTAGCCATAATTCATTTTTCATAATTTCTAAAGAAAAAGAGTTCCATCATTCCGTTCTGCTTCAAAACCTATTAAGAAAACCCACATTTTTCTAGTACAGATATGACTATTCTAGTAAAATAGTCATAAGTCTAGAAATTCTACTAACAGACACCTTGGAAGACATCTTCTATCATTTTTGCTTTCTTGAGAATTATATTAAAAGGTAACTATGATTAGCAGAATGGATGTCAAAAAAATGGAAAGCATGATTTTCTAGTGCTGAAAAAAAGACAAAAATCTTCCCACAGTTCTCAATTAAGTTATTAAATTAATGTCACAATTGGTAGTAATTGTTATTATCTTAAAACTTTTTACCTAGTTCACTGATATTTTAGACAATCTTTTAAAGCTGTTTTACCTAGTAAGATTATGCTGAACCCTAATCAATTTGGTAGGAATCTATCATGTAGGACTATACTACCCATATTGAAAAAACAACTTTGATATTTCCTCTTCTGAGTAATAGTGCTGATAGTAGCTCTTAAAACATCCTAAAATTCGCAGTAGCTTCGTGTGAATTGCAAAGCAATTGCAATTTAAAAATAAAATAAAATTAAAAACACAATTGTGTTTTTAATTGGAGTCATTTTTTAAACTATTTCATCCCAGAATCATTAATTCTATTTCACAGATAAACACTAGATAGTGGTTTATTCTATCTATCTGATTGCAAAAACAAGAAATGAAGAAAACCAGCTACTCATGGCCTTCTTTCAATAATGTCATTACTGTTTTGTAGCATCTTATATTAATTTTTATTGCTGCAAATCAAGCCTTAAGAACCACTTAAAGAGTTAATAGCAAAGGTTGAGAGATTGCTAGGTAAAAAAAATTGCTAGGTAAAAAAAAATGCTATGTAGAAAAAGATATCCACACAGACAAGTCTTTCATGATAAAATACATTTAAAACCTGTCAATAATGCTACTGAGCCACTTTGTAACACTTACTGTAGCATTCACTTTCTGCAGACACACAGCTGCCTTTGGCCAACTACTATTATACTTACCTTGTTACCTTTAAAGCCTTGCCTTTTCTCCTTTTGCAATTTCTTGTTGCTCCAGTAGTTTTAATACACTACAGTATGTGGGCTAATAATAGACTATGAAATGTCCTACTGTTAAAGAGCAATTTTCATACATTTTTCATTTTTATCCTTTTAAAAACTCAACAGAAGTGTCCAAATCTAATTACTGCAACCTGTAGTGCTTACTGGCTGATTGGTTACATAAAATACATTGTTCTTTTCCATTTAATAGCCCAGCCTCACTGTTAATGTGGTGGCTGCGCTGTTTTTAGCTTTGAGTTTAAGGGAGAGGCTGGGGTACAATAAGGGCAATGAAAAAGTTGTGCTTACTAATGGTTTTTCTGTTGTAGGAATTGACCTGTGAAGACCAGGTGTGCCATCAAGTCTTCAAGAAGACAAAATAGACTGATGAAGCTGATGTAGCTGCCACATTTGTATTGATGATTTTTTTTTCTCTTTTAAGATAATATAGGAATAAAAGTTTGATTTTCATTAGTGATCCATGGCTCTGTTTGATTAGCAAATAAAGTCTAAAAATAATGTCATACATCTGCACACTTTAGAAAGCATCTTTGCCTTCCAAATAGGAATTAAGCAAAAATATTTGTTCTATTTCCCAAATCTTAGCAGGTCTGTTTTCTATAACAGATATATCCTGGTGCAATGATGGAAGACTTTTTTTAAAAAGTTCATGCTGACACTAGTATCTCTGTATATTTTCTTACCTTATTAATACTTTTGGGTGATATAAATAGATTTGGGTGGAATAAATAAAAAGGATAAATATCACTGATTCAGTTCACATATTGTACTGAGCAGCGGTGGCTTCTGGGGTGGCTTCTGGCAGTCGCTACTGCTGGTTCGCTCGTGGCCCACCGCACGCACACTTGATGCACACTATATGCACATGCACAGCACAATAAAAATTGTTCTCTGCATGTGCAAAAGCAAAAAACAAAACGCCATAGGCGCTGTCCGGAGAACCAGTTTGGGGTCACTACGGTTCCAGCGACCCATGCTGCCAAACTACTACTAGTTTGGCTGAACCAGTGGTACTGAGACTGCAAGTGATTCGCCCGGTATCAGTTTAATAAGATATTCTGGTTAATGGTACTACATCCACATCAAGAAAAGTAAGCAGTGGGGTACCAAAGGCTCTGTCTTAGGCCCAGTACGCTTCAATATCTCCATAAATGACTTAGATGAGGGAATTGAAGCGGGACTCATCAAATTTACTGATGACACTAACCAGACAGGAATAGCCAACATCCCAGAAGACAAGTTCACGATCCAAAAAGATCTTGAAAAATTTGGAGAATGGACCCTGTCCAACAAAATGAATGTTAAGGTGGATAAAAGCAAAGTTTTACACTTAGGCAGAAGAAATCAAAGGTATAAGTACAGATTAGGTGAGACCTGGCTCAAAAACAATAACTGTGAGAGGAACCTTGAGGCAGGTGGAGGCAGAGGAACAGGGGGCAGGCAAGTGATCTGGACAGTTGCCTGACTCACCAGGCTTGTCCAGAAGCACCAACAGGAGATGGAGGGCAAGAGGCTCAGGGGGAACGCAAGAGATCTATTCTATTTTTAAAACAAACTATGTTTAAAAATTGTGGCTTAGTGTAATATGAGTAACCTAGCCTCTCTGTGCCTTGTTTAGATCTGGGCCATTAAAACCCTTTCCTTGTCACAAAATGGTTCTCTAGAAACATAAGAAACATAAAAAACATAAAAAATGAGATCACTAATTTAAATGATTTTCTCAGAACGGGTTAACTCACGCTGTTCAAGGTTCTTGACATACTACAAAGCTTACCCTTAAATTAAGCAAGCTTCAATTACTTTGAAATATCAGTTGAGAATCTAACTAAAAGTAATTTCATATATTTTAAATTTATACATATGTTTATGTATAAATATGCAATTTAAAAATCTGGATAGGTAATCTTCAAATGTAGAGCATATGGTTATATTAATTAGAGAGATAAAAATTGCTAATTCATTGCACTAAATGATTATTTGTTATGATTCATTGATTAATCTAAACAGTCTGGGTTCATAGAATATGCTGAATCATAAACATTGATTTATAAATTAGAATAATTGAGTTTACATTATGCAAAGCAAAACTTATGGTTTAAAATAATGTGCTAACTCAGCCAGTGTGTGCTTGCCTTCACAACAAAATGAAACTAAAATTGACTACAAACTGCATGTGAAAGACAGCACAACATGGTGAATATTTTTTAGAAGACTACTTTTTGGATGTTCTTAAACTGCTTACATCACATACTATGTATGCACATTCTGTTAAGTCTCTTTTCCTTGGTAATTCTTCTATCAATAGACTTCTAATCTTTCTGTTGTGCTTTTCTTAGATATTGACAATTCTTGTAGCTTTCTGATACAGCAATGCCCAGAGTGCTGATCCAACTTCATCTTCTATATTAGACATTATTATAAATAGAGAGTACCTATGTTATTTTGAATAATTTCCTACAACTTCTCTGTACATTCCTTCCATCTTTACCTGATCTTCTGCTATATGTTCACTGTCAGACTTCAGCACATCTAGCCAAAACTGGAACCTCCTTCTAAATTAAGCTATATATTTTTAAATAACCAATCAAGTTCAATCGACCTGATTTCAAATAACTCATAGAATAAAGGAAAACTTTCCTGTTTATCTATATCTGTTTCCATTCTCAGTGTTTTTACTGGATTACATTATAATGTTGTTTCTTTTCTCTTGAAATTCTTTAAGTGCCTTCCTAAAGTCTTTTGGGAGGGGACTTTGGCTTTTCTTGATAATTTCCACTCTTTTCTGCTATTCAATTTACTTTCTTCTGCTTTTTGATCCCCAGTAGCCTCTTTTTCACTTTCATCTTTAATTTAATTTAATTTAATTTCAGTCGATACTGTTTTGTGTTTTGTCCAGTTTTGGTCACCATGATGTAAAAAAGATGTTGAGACTCTAGAAATATACACAGAAGAACAATAAAGATGACTAAGGAATTGGGAGCGAAAACATAAGAAGAATGGTTGCAGGAATTGAGTATGTCTAGTTTAATGAAAAGAAGGAGTAGGGCAGTGTTGGTGAAACTTTTCAGCACTGAGTGCCGAAATGGGAGGGAGATGCCAAAAACTGGAAGAGCAGCTCCCTGTTTCTGATTTCTGGGTACGCATGCATGCTGGTCACCTGGTCTTCTGATTTCTGTTGTGCATGCGCATGCAAACATCAGTATGCACATTGGAAAGTGGACATTCAGCTTCCCAGCACATACATGCACGTTGGGGAACTGCTCTTCCAGTTTCCGGTGCTGCCATGCATGCGAAGATCAGCTGTGCACACTGGAACCCATAAGAGCTGGTATGCCCAGATAAATGGGTCTTCATGACACTTCTGGCATACATGCAATAGGTTCACCATTATGGGACTAGAGGTGACATGATAGCAGTGTTCCAAAATCTAAGGGATTGCTACAAAGAAGAGGGGGTCAAGCTATTCTGCACCCGAAGGCAGGACAAGAAGCAATGAATGGACACTAATCAAGGAGAGAACCAACCTAGAATTAAGGATAAATTTCTTGACAGCTAGAACAATTAATCAGTGGAAGGACTTGCCTTCAGAAGTTGGCTCAGGTTTTTAAGAAGAGATGGTACAACGATTTGTCTGAAATGGTATAGGGTTTCTGCTTTCCTGTTTTTCTCGCTGTTTGGATCATAAACTTCAATAATCATATTAAAAAGTTGTTTGCATACTTCATGATAGCAGCAACACTTATATATTGCCCCACAGTGCTTTACATCTCTTTATATCTCTGAGTGGTTTACAGAGTCAACATATTGCCCCCAACCATCTGGGTCCTTGTTTTATTGACCATGGAAGACTGAGTCAACTTTGATCCAGCCAGGATCAAACTGCTGACAGTCGGCAGAATTAGCCTGCAATACTGCATTCTAACCTCTGCACCATCACAGCTGACAAAATTGGTATTTTGTTTTATACTGTACTGACCTAACTATTCTAACCATGAAAGCAATACCATTGCTTTTCACGTCTTGAGCTGTAAAAATAGTATGGTCTTCTAAATGAAAGTATCAATTCCAGGCCATTTCAATTTGCTGATGTCTAATATGTTAATTCATAGTCAATTAGACATAGTCAATTAGACAAAGATGTAGACAATTTATCTTTTTCTGGCTTTCCAATATTCAGTCTTCTCACGTTTTGTCTTCCCACTGTAATTCTATTTTTCAGTTTTGGATTTTCTTTTCCTTTAAGAATCCAACAACAACTAGATGTCTGGAAGCCCATAATTTATCTGCGTCAAAAATATACTTAGTTTTATGAAATATATTCAGCTCTCTCAGTAGCATTTGAGTGCCTTCTTACCTAAGGGGCCCATCATCTGGCACTGTATTATCACTTTATTTTGTAGACATTTACTTATTTTACTCAGGCAGATCAAATGATCTTCACACCTTAAGTGCCTTGCTGGAATATATTCTCTTGGCATACTCTCCTGGTATTCATTTCTCATCCCTTCCAAGAATGCTTCCATTTCCATCATGAGGCAGCATAACAAAACTTGGAAGTGGGTACAGGTCTTATCGGCTGCTCTTAACAGCCAACTCTGAGCAGCATATTGCAAAATGGTCTTTTCCTGAGCTAAATAATACACAACCTGAGAGAAACTGCAGATTTACTTGATCAAGCATTTTGGGACTTCGCTTCTGGCTTCTGGAGGAGACGGACGGGTTTTCTTGCTCGTCCGCTGCTGTTCTCTCCTGGGCGCC
>JAPKID020007949.1:0-10084 GCA_026931265.2 Tropidonophis doriae
ATCAAAGCGATCCCAGAAGTTCGAGTCCTTTTACAATTCTGTAAGTACAGGTCTATGGCCAGCTGGAAAAACCCCTTTAACTTAGGCCAAAAATAACTTTTTGTTAATTTTGGTGGGATGCGGGGCCCCTTCAAGCGCGGGGCCCGATTGGGCCCAATCGCTCCAATCGCCTTAAATCCGGGCCTGATAGGCTGCATAGGATAAGCTGCAATATTTTCTTCTTACTTTATTGCAATCCTCTTATATTGTTTGTTAATGTGTTGTTTTCTTTAATTCTGTTTGGGTACACCTAATCCCAACTCACTTGGTTATTGTCCTAAGCCAACAGTGTCCAAACTTGGCAAACTTTAAGACTTGTGCACTTCAACTCCCAGAATTCCCCAGCAAGTGTAGCAGGCCATAAGCCTTAAAGATGCCAAGTTTGAAGACCCCTATCCTAAGCCACTCTGCTTCAAAAATAGTCTTCTCCTAAACCAGGCATGTGAAACTTGATTTCATTGAGGGCCGCATCAGGTTGTGTTTGACCTGGGGTTCCAGTGTGGGCATGACCAGTGTGGGCAAGGGCAGATCAATGTCACTCATGTTGGAGGCACCCGTGGTGGCCCGAGAGCTCTGCCAGTGGAAACAGGCTTCCAAGCTCCATTTTCAGCTGCAATGGCTTCCTGCAACCCTTTGCCAGCAAAATCAGAGTTTGGGAGGGGCACATGATATCCGTTTTCAGCTGTGACAGTCTCCTGCAAGCCTCTGCCATTTAAAAAGGAGTTCGGGGGACCACACACGCCCATCCCAAGCTCTATTTTCACCAGCATAGGCACCACAGGCTGTTCCAGGGCAGCCCTATGGGCCAGATCTAAGCACCCTATGGGCCAGATCTGGTCCTTGGGCCTTGAGTTTGACACCCCTGTCCTACACCAAACATGGAAGACATCAGATGTACTCCTATAAAAACTGTAGCCTCTCACCTGCTAATCAGTTCCCCATGTGATCTGGCCAGCATGAATTAGAAAGTAATATTTTAATACTTTACCAAACTGGCATTGAGTAATATAGAATTGTACTCACTTAACAATTCAACACTTCTTGCAATTCTTGCTGCCTTGAATAATTACAGTTTGGTACTCCAGTTCTTACCAGTTTTGCTTCCTGTTTCTCCCCATTTCTGTTTAAATTGGACTCTTACTTCATCCCACTTCCATCCCTTTGCCCCCATCATCCACAATATTGCTGCTGAATTTACTGATAGCTGGCCATTGACTATAATAGAGTTTCAAATTGAGTTGAAATTTGAAGATAGTTGAACTCCAGGGATCCTAGGGAAGTAGAGAGTTGAAACTAAGGATAAGTGAGCCATTGCTTCAGTTTTCATTTTAATATGAAACTACTTGATTTGCATTTCTTGAAACTGTTCAGGAATTGGAACACAGATCTAGGTAAAAATCTGTCGTGTGCTTAAATTAAGACATAATAATGTAACATTAAGGTTGAATATTGAATATACACTAATATGTGTGTAAAGGGAAGATGCTCAAACTATATTAATGAACTTCTGCCCAAAATGGAAATATTATCTAATTGCATACAAAAATCTCTAGAAAGAAATAGACACGAGCATATAACAAATATATGACAGGATTTAGAAAAACAAATAGCTATAAAAATGAGTCAAAAAAACTTGAAGAAATATGGTAAATTAGAAATTGATTGAAACCAACCTGATTTTAATAATATGGATTTTCCTTCCTTCCTTCCTCCCCTCCCTCACTTCCTTAGCAGGGAGCAGCAGGGAGCAGTGGTCAAAACATTAATATCACCAAGTGAATGAGCAGAGACTTAAGATATTTGGGGAATAGGATTACATGAAAAAGAGCCACATTTTCAGATATATTAAATGTAAATAAAGGTCTATATTTTCTGTTCCTTCCCACTGCAAACAGGAAATTGCATACTTGCTTCTTGGTAATTTACAGCTATAATTTGGCAATTTGCAATGGTGACAACAATAAAGAATTCAGAGACTCACTTTATCACAGATCTTAGCATTCATTCTACTGATTGTGGTCAGGAAGTTAATAGATTTTCATCAGGTAGAACCTGATGAATAATATCCATTTTCAATTGCTGATCTCCAGTACCTGGTAATCCAAATTAAAGACAGACAAAGTTTTCAATATCTGATTTAGAATAGATAAACCTCAACTGAATTAATTTAAAGGATATTTGTGTAGAGGACTCATTCAGCACTAACTGTTAAGACTCTTTCAAGTCACTTCTCCTCCCCCATCCCCCTGGAATTTATCTGCACTGAAAAATGGTACATTCCAGGTTCTAATGCCTGAGATTTTGCTGTAATGTTCACAGGAAGTTCCCCAAATCTCAGATGGAGAACTTTTGTTATTGGATGGTGTATAAATCAGATGGCTAAATGGATGGCTAAATGGATCCATTTCGGTAATAATTCTACAGGGTATTGGCTTCATCTCAAAATGTATCAGAAAGAATAATTTTGGAAATCCAATAGCCAGTACTCCCTTTTTGGATTTGAACTTATTTCAAGACCCAAGAAAGTGTGCAAAGTAGTGGAGTTAACACTTTATATGGTAATCTAATTATTTTAAATTCTTTACCGGTGGCTATTACTAAACTTTGGCAGCACTTCCTTTCCCCCAGGAGCTTCTCAATCCTCACTTCATGTTGCTCAGGGATGCTATCCAAAAATGTTTTGAGAGGCTCAGATGGCTCTTGTGGAGAAGAAATAAGAACTTTTCTTCTCCACTAGGCTGCAGCCCTAAACAT
The DNA here is from genome assembly GCA_026931265.2 of Tropidonophis doriae. Lineage (NCBI taxonomy): Eukaryota > Metazoa > Chordata > Lepidosauria > Squamata > Natricidae > Tropidonophis > Tropidonophis doriae. The sequence continues at coordinate 2,794 of JAPKID020007949.1, forward strand.
CTGTGGGATAGCAGTCCATAAGTAATGTAATGCATTATACGTCTATGGAGATTTTCAGTCATCTGGGTCATGGTTATAGCAAGGGTGCTTTTCCAACAGGCAATGGAACTTTCTGGTTTTTCTTTGAAGATTTTTCACTTCTTATCCAAGAAGCTTCTTCAACTGAAAACAATACCTTTGGACTAAGGTATGATATTTGCCATTGAAAGAGGATTTCAACTTCAGTGAGGGAAATGTTGGTCCATCTTTCTACAAGATAACAAAATAACAGAGTTGGAAGGGACCTTGGAGGTGTTCTAGTCCAGCTCCTTTCTCCAAGACCTACTGTTGAAAATCTGGAAACTTTCATATAGGGATGCCAAGAAATCTATTAGGAGTTGGGTAGAGTGAGAGGATTTGGGGCCCAAAGATTCCAGATCAAGATAATATATAGACTATTGTAATAGTATATAAAAGTAGAGGAGCAGGCTAATATAAAATGATGGCTCAATTATACATCTCTCCCTTCTCTAACTTTAGAATGCCAGACTGTAACAAACATATTGTATAATAATACAGAATAATCCCCCACTTAAAGTTTAAATTCATTTATATTTCAAGTAGTCCTCGCTTAATAGCCATTTGTTCAAGCTATGGCAGCACTGAGCTAATGCTACTCATGCTCAGTTCCTGCAATTTTATCCATTGCAGTGTCATCATAATCACCTGATCAAAATTTATTTTGATCATTTCTCCCCTTTTGGCTGCCCTGAGTAACAGTACGTTGCAGTGATGGCACTACTAGAACTAAAGTATAGGCCTTCAGCAGTCTCAGCTGGCTGCCATTACATTGGGTGTGTACTTCAGGCCCAGTGCAACTATCACTGAGCCACCACCTCAAACCCTGTGCTGTGGCCAGTCACCCCAGTGTCACTGCATAAAACCCCAGCTGCCTCTGCCACTCTATGCTTCACAGGTCTTGCCGTGCTCTGATGACCTGTCTATTTTCTATTGCTGACAGGTTACACCTAGCAAGGCAGCTGCTGGTCATGCCAAGTCTTCTTTCTGAGGCTGCTGACACCATTCTCCAAATAGCACATGCCCTTCAAATAATGTATGCCATCCTCACAATGCCTTGCAAAGCCTTTGAAATGTTTCTGAAGTCTTCTGAAACCTCATGAGAAAGCCGCACCCATGGTTGTCCAAATCATGTGTACTGGACATGTCTAGTCTAGTGAAGAGAAGGACCAGGGAAGACATGATAGCAATGTTCCAATATTTGTGGAGCTGCCACAGAGAGGAAGGGGTCAACCTCCAAAGCACCTGAAGGCCAGACAAGAAATAATGGATGGAAATCCCAAAGGTGCTTTTTCACTTTGAAAGTAGAGACTGTGAATCTCTACAGATTAATGGATGGAAACTGATCAAGGAGAGATACAACCTAGAAATAAGGAGCTTTTCTGACAGTGAGAATAATCAACTAATGGAAAAGTTTACCTTCAGAAGTTGTGGGAGCTTCATCACTGGAAGCTTTCAAGAAGAGACTGTCAGAAATTGTCTAGGGTCTCTTGCTTTGGTGGAGGGTTTTTTTTACGAGATGACTACAAGGTCCCTTCCAATTTTATTATTCAGGAAATTCTGTTCTTGTGATGCTTTGGAAAGCCACTGCTGAGGAGTACCATTGTGTATGGCAGTCAAGAGGGCAGACATGGAGGTGGCAGAGATAAGATGGGGTGAGGAGTTGAAGTTGAGGAAGAGTTCCCTTATCAGGCTCTGGGCTGGGAGGAACTAAGCTGGAGTTGGCTGGCATGGGTACTCACCTTAACAACCAGTGGAATTTGATTAACAAAGGCAACAGCAACTGCCAGGATCTTCATTGCTAAACAATGCAATCATGTGACATCATACTTACTGCCTGACTACATTGGAATCCCCTTAGCAATGGAAATTTCAATACCAGTTAGGGTCATAAATTGAGGATTACTATAAAGCCAAAGGCTTTATGTTCCATTGTTCTCATACATTTTCATGATAAAGGACTTTGTTGAGATAAACAATTTTGTAAAGAAAACAGTAAATATGACCAGAGCTGATTCTTAGATTTGAAAATGTTCATTGTGTTTGACCAGTAAAATTGTGTATCGAAAATACATACAATCATTACTCTTCTTTGAACCAAATAAGTGTTAATTTGTTGTAATTGATTCAGTGTAACAGACACCAGACAAAATTGGTTAAAAACATTCTTGCTTATATATATTTTTCATTAAATAAATGTAGAAGGTAAAGACAGACGGGGCAGCTTTGGGAAAGTCTGAAGCCATATGGACAATTGTATATTGATATTTTCCTTAGGGAACAATCTATTTTGAAATAAGTTCTGCTTAACAAATTATTCTATTCGTGCCATGTTGCAAATGGGGGAATGGTTTAGCATCTCATCAAACATGTACAACAGACAGTCAAAATATAACTGTCTGCTTGGGTTATGTCACAAAAAGAAATAGCTGAAGGCACAGCAGATTCAAAGTAGTCTATTTCAACGTTCTGTGGGACCAACACAAGAGATCATTGTCAAACCAGTCAAAATGCCAGTGGGTATCCTTTCAAAGAAATGTGATATTACCAGCTCTATTGGCATTGATACACTAACTGATGGTTAAGAGAGGTGCCAGTCATTTGCAAGAGTGGATTGAATGTGCCATCTAAACTATGGGCACCAGCAATTGTGTTGGGTCATAAACAATTCATAAGGAAAATCGGGAATGCAAAATTGTGATGTGACACGGAGTTTGGCCCACAACTCACTAACATCTCCTGAAAGTCACTTAAAGTTGCTGCATCAGAAGGAAAGATGCCATGTGTTGATTAGCAGTTTGTAATTGTTTGTTTTTTAAAATTAAAATTAGCAAAAACAAACAAATTCTATTAAACATTTACAAACAAGCACATTTACAAACAAGCACATTTACAAACAAGCACATAACATGAAGATGAAGAATGTAAGAGAGACATGAGCAAAGAAAAAGAAAGTTTCAAAGTTTATGGCCAAAAGGACACTTCCTACATTTCTAGATCTGACCTTTCAAGTTTCAGACCCTGGAATAGCTATGAAATAACTCGAGTAAAATATAAAAGTTATAGTTAAGAATGGCTTTACTATGTTATTAGATTCATTATATTGTATGATTATATTGTATGATTATATTTATTATAGTAGGCTTGGTAAGAGAAGCCACTGGCTTTCCATGTGGTTTCTGTGTCCACTTCAGAACACATCTTTCCCATTCTCAAAGGACTGCAGGAGCCTAATGTTCAACAGCACAACAATTGATTTTTTTGTTGTTCCAAAAGGGACAACTTCAGAAGTGACAGCTGGGTTCGTTAGTTTGCATCCATGAAGTTCTTTGGTCAATCTATTTCCAGTTGCTGACATCGTGTGAGCAGCACAGTCAAGAACAGCTCAGTGCATGCTCTGTGCATTAGCCATTAATGCCTATGGCTCAGCTTTAAACATAAATATTTGGATAGGACAAGGATCTACCAGTGGTGTGTTGGCCTGATTGCTTCTTGTAGTCAGAAAAGGAATAGAAGCAGGGATTCAGCCAGACCCTAAATCCTGCTTGTCAGGAAAGCAATGCAATAGAAATGATCTCCCAGTGGTAGGGCATTGCACCACACAGTAGATGATGTGACTCTGAAGAGCAACCAACTTCGCCTACAGATTCTGCAGCTCAGTGTTTGTAAGCCAATGAAGACAGAGTATTTCAAGGCAGCGATGAATTACTCTTCAGAGGAAAGAGAACAGCTGTACTCCTTAGTGGGAAACCTTCTGGCACATTTCCCATACCTATTTGCTGGGCTGTATCTAAGCTGGCGTTAGCTTTCTTGGTAAGAGAAGGGGAATATAATAATGACATCCATTAAAAAAGAAATTCAGGCGAGGGAGAGGTCAAAGGAATTAAAAACCAAAAAGAAATTGCACTCAAAAGAAATTGTAATTACAAATAAAAAATACAGAGGAAAGACAGTAGACAGGCAATTGGCAATGATACCTGGTGTAGTGCAAAATAATCTTTGCCATATGCAAGTTTACTGCTGAATTGGGAGTCACAATCAGGACTGCAAGAGTGTGGAGTAATTGCCTTAGTTTACTAATTAAACACATTCTGAGCATCTAATATAAGTATGTCATGCTACAACAGAAAGGAAAAAGAAATTGTCAGGGTAAGTCCTTTGCTCAGCTAGACTGACACAGATAATAGATAGGCAGATAGGCAGATACTGTCCTGTTTTATAAAGCCAAAAAGAGCAGTATGAGTATTTTGACACTGGATCCAAATGGTGGTGGACCTTCATTGGAAGTATTCATGCAAGGGCTTGATAGCCTAGGATACTTTCAGTTGTTTCCTGCACTTAGTAAGAGTTGGACATGATGACTTGTCCCTTGTAGTTAAAGTGCCCCTTTAACTACATGACTCTATTTATATACTGCTGATCAGAATTTTCAAGTTTTGAGTTCCTGGAGAAAAAATTTTCATTTTAAAAATTAAATAAAATAATAAAAATGAAACATCACATTTTATAAGTGGAATAGTTCTTTACTTTCCCTCCAATGGTTATTGCAGATGTACTTTAAGATAAGCAGGCACAATGGCTCAATGGTTAAAAATGCTAGAAAGCTGACGGTTCAAGACCAGAGCACTGTATGACAGGATGAGGTCCCGTTACTTGCCCCAGCTCCTGCCCATCTAGCAATTCAAAAGCATTCAAATGCAAGTAGACAAATAGGTATCACTCCAATGGGAAGGTAACAGCATTCCATGTGCCTTTGGTGTGCAGTATGTTGGTACATGACCACAGAAGTGTCTTCAGAAAATGCTGGCTTCCTCAGCTATGAAATGGAGTTGGTTGGTTAATCTGGTTGGTTAAGGTCTCTAGAGAGATAGCATATGTTTGGATCCAAGCAGTGATAAAACCATCCTTGAATGGTAGCTATCCTTGCTTAAGGAGGTGATGGTCTGTTCCCCTACCCCCCCCCCAAAAAAAAAACCCACTTCTTGGTGCAATATATGGGACAATTTTACCATGTCTCCAACTTTCCCATTGGGGGAAAGGTTTTTTAAAAAGAATTTGGACAACAGTTTCAGGAGGCTCTAAAGAAAGTGGACTATATAAATGAAGTTGGGCTTCAGAGATGGCAATACTTCTTAGATGGCATTGATTGTAATTCTAGATGTAGTCTGGAAGTAGGGTGATGGTGTAGTCATCCTTGCCATCCTTAATCTTTCAGCAGCCTTTTATATATAATTGATTATGCTGTCTTTCTGGGATGTCTTAGGATTTTAGGAGTGGAAGGCACCATGGCACGATTCCACCAGGACCAATTCTACACAGTGCTGTTAGAAGGGTGAAAGCCTAGCACCAAGGCCCTTCTTTTATGGGGCTCCTGTTTCCTCACTCTTATTAACAATCACATGGAGTTATTGAAAGGTTATCCTCTTCTACAGAGTCTGATAGAAGTATGCTGCTATCACCCAATAATATGATGCTCTCAGTGTTCCTTCTCATCATCTAGAGGCTGGTGGGGAAGAAGATTTGGTTTAGCTCCAACAAGACTGAGTAGAAGTTCTCTTGAATGTAAAAACAGGTGACAGCTGTAGCCAGGAGGGCCTTTGCACAAATTTATCTTGTGGGACACTTTTCTTCATTCCTGATACAGGAAGCTCTTTTCGTACTCACTTACCTTCTGTTTGTTGTGTCTGGTATATAGGGCTGAAGATCACTCAGTTCCACAGTCTGATAAACTGGGCACAGTCCATTCTCTCTGATGGAATCCAGAAGATAGGCCTAGCCTTTTGCAGTGCTCTCCCTGTGAAATAGCAGGTCTGGGTATTCCTCATTCTGCTAGCCTTTCAAAAGGTATTGAATACTTGATTCTTTACTCTGGCATTGGGCTGTTGATTTGCTTTGTGATTATTCTATTACAAGAAAAGCAAGCATTCCACAAAGCCAGAACTGCAAATGCTGCAACAATGGTGCCCGCACATGTCTGCCCAAGATGTGACAGAACATTTAATGCCTGTATAGGCCTTATCAGCCACCTGTGAACACATTATGAAAGCCCAAAACCTGTTAGATTTCAAGGTTCTCTTCTAACACGATGGATGAACATCATCATCATCATCAAATACTGTAGTATTTATATTACTATAATTGTATGTTGCTGGTTATAAACTGCCTTCAGTGAAATGATTGAAGCAAAATAAAACATTCCTAATAAAAAAAATCACCACTCAACTGACTCTTAAGGTCTGAAAATCTTAGCACTGAAAAAACAATCTATGTATTGAGAAAATTTCAAGCAAAGTCTAGGGGACCCAGTCTGCCCCACTGAACAAAATCATAGTTTTAAATAGCCTGTCCTTCAAAATTACCTTTTCCTGCATGATGCATATTTTCTCAGAGAAACTTCTTAACCTGTTACAAGATTTAACTTCCTTACATGGATTCAGACTATTTTCAAGAGCCCGACTCCCTGTAGAGCAATAGTGGAGGTGTACATTGTGAAAGCTGGTACTGTATCAAAGAACTGTAGTGTTTTACATAATTTTGCCTTTTGAATCCAATCTGCCTGAGCCCTTTTTTTTTTTTTTGGTAACTATCTCTCTGGGGAATAACGGGAAAACTAATTTTGCTCATGCTCTTTGTGATTTTCCAAGGGGAACAATTACTGTCAACTTTAATTTCTTTAGATGTAAACTTAGGATCATTTCTCCTTGTCACACAAACAAAGAACTGTTAGATTTCCTTTATCCAGTCCAATATTCCACCTTTCACAGTCACAGGCTTGATGTAGAAAAACTGGGGTCTGCCCATCCCATGACAACTTTCTTAATAATTTATCAAAAGAGAGTTTCCAGAGTTCAGACTCTGCCCCTTGTGACAGCCCTTCAGTGGGTGAGATTCATCATTAAAAGGGAAGTAAAAGTCTAGATAGAATAGAATAGATAGAATTCTTTATCGAATTCTGATGGGACACAGAAGGGATTTGTCTCCGGTGCCTAAGCTCTTGGTGTACATACAAGCAATAGGTGATAAATCATGAACATTACAAAATTAGCCCTAAGTCCCAGCAGTGAAATCCTCTGAGGTCTACTACTGGTTCGGTGAGTCTGCTATCGAGCCCATGCTTTGTGCATGCATCACGCCTGAGGTGCACCAACACAGCTCTAAATAATAATACAATAGCAGAGTTGGAAGGGACCTTGGAGGTCATCTAGTCCAACTCCCTGCCTAGGCAGGAAGCCCT
>JAPKID020007950.1:0-10084 GCA_026931265.2 Tropidonophis doriae
GGAAGGAACCTCAATGCCAAGAATTCATTTTGTATCCTCCACCAAACATGCTCCTGATTATATTTTCCCCTTAGAGTGTCAGATTCATTATGGTAGAGGTCATTTTCCCAAGCGCAAACATTGCATGGCACAGCATAGCATAACCTGATCTGTATTTATCATACACTGGAACCTTGGTTCACGACCGTAATCCATTCCAGGACTTCAGTCGGCACCCGATTTGGTCATGACTGGAAGCATGCGCGGACAAAAATAAAAGATGCGGAAGGGGAAATAGCTTTGGCAGGGAAAATCACTGTGACTGCGATTGATCGCCACTCGAGGATGTGTTTGTGAGCAGAGTGAAATATTTAGCGGATTTTTTGGTCAGCACTCAATTTGGTTGGGATCAGAACGTTCATTACCTGAGGTTCCACTGTACCATGAAATGCTTTAAAGATTAAAACCAGGACCTAGAAACAAACTGGCAAGCAATGCAGCTTGTGGAGCAAAGGTGTAATGCATGTCAATCTAGAGGCACACATAACTGCCAGGATTGCTGCATTTGGCACCAAGTGATACTATTGAAGGGCAATTTCATATAAAGAGCATTACAGTAATCCACTTGAGAGGTGAATAGGGTATGTGACGCTGAGCAGAGCCACCTGATCCAGGAACAGGCACAATTGGCACACAACTGGCACACGACACTAAACTGTGCAATATTGATGTTGCTTAAAATAAAGTTTTGACTGGTAAGCCCTTCTTTCAAACAACACCTCATGCTCTTTCATAAGCATCCTTTGAGCTGCTGAAATGAAGACTACTTTGAGTAATGAATACTGCTTGGAATTTACAATAAAGTCCAGGAGAAGACTAGTGTGAAAGGATTTTGACTCAGTTCTAGTACCGGGGGCAGGAGTGGGTTCCAGCAAGCACTACTGCCAGTTTTTTCATGGGTGTGCTGCGTGCATATACACAATACAATGTTAATAGTTCTGTGCATACACAGAAGCAAAAAATAAGATGACGGTGCCTATGGCACCACCCACAGAACTGATTCAGGGGTGTAGCAAGCCTGAGTCGCTGCCGGTTCCAGTGACCTGTGCCGCCAAACCACTAGCGGTTCGGCCGCACTGGTCCAAACTGCTAGGAACCCATTTCTGAAGAGGGGGGAGGATCCTAAATTCAGAACAGGATCAAATGCACATTCTTTAATTCTACACGTATCTCCAAGTTGACAATCTTTTGTTGGTTCTCTGCTGAATCTAAAAATTCAAGACAAAGTAAAGCAATTAGTTCCACTAACCAAGTCTCTTACTCCTATTGTAGCACACAAATTACTACAATGTAGAGAGAGTATGGATTTAAAAATCCCACTAATAGTCATAGGCCGCATTTCCTGATGGTTCTGTCCTCACTCTTTTCCTAGCTTTTTCAGATATGTTGGTGCAAAAGAATGGGTTAAAAAAGATAGCACTGGTGAGAGGAAAGGAGGTGAAAGCCAAAGAAAAAGGCAAAATAAATAGAATGTGGTTTAAAAAAAAGATGACACGCTGTTAGGAGTATACTCCTAGTGTTGGGTTGGCAATTTATATAAGCCATGATAACAAATGGTCTTTGTTACTTTAAATGTTTGAATGTAATTAGCCGCTGTAATTAACTCAGCAATAAGAGGAAGCCAGGAGAGCGCTCTCTCTCTCTGCTGGCTGTGACTGACTGATTGACTGACTGACTGAACAAGGAAGAATCATGGATTGCAACTGTAAGCAATTGTTTGTGAGTTAAGGACTGTATTTGATTCAATATCTACTATCACTGCTTGTGAAGTAGTAGTTTAATTTTCATCACAAGTAAAGCTACTTATTTTTACTATCAGTGTCTGAGACTCTATCTGTGTGTCTACTAGCAACGGAGTACTAAAGGAGACTACTAAAGGAGATATCCCCAACACATACGTAAATAGATAGAGGTTCAATCACACTGTCATGTTTACCATCTTGTCTTTTTCTTTCTTCTACCGTACCCTATTTGGCATCCCTGAAAGGATGCATCCAGGACAACATTTGGGTGATGGGAGTATATGGCTTGTGGTCTGTGATCTCTGAAAAGTTATTGAGATAAAAAAACAATCTCCATAATTTTAATTTACCAGCAATGCTAAAAGCACATTATCACACTTTCATCTCAGTTTTGTTCCCCTTTCTTATTTATTCATAAGCCATTTAGTTTGTGATATATTTCATTACTCTAAATCTGGAAAGTGAGACTACAGGAGGCTCAAGTGGAAAGCATGACAAATACGTGTAATGTGTGTATGGATGGGATGGGCACAATGAGTGCATTTTATTGACCAGTCTGGATCATTAAAATTGCTTTTGTTGCAGCTAGATTATAGTCCTGTCTGCTCCTGTTTATATGTCTGCCCCTTGCCCTGCTTTTGCCAATTCCCATCACTTTCACAATGCAGGTATTGTTGGGCTATTCATCCACTATGACATTTACTGAAATATTGATTTCTTACTAAAGCTCCAGCGTGATACACATTTTATGCACTGTCCAGATTTTGATTTGTTCATCTACAGATCCACAGTAAAGTGATGAAGCAGATCAAGTACCTGAAATTTTTTAGTGGGAATGGGGGAAAATGCTACCTCTTTAAAAGCCTGGATTAACGGGAGCTGACACTCTTTGCCGGAAGACAAAGATTTTTATCCTTTTCTTCAAAATGCTATCAGACTCTCTTGATATCCATTTGAGGGTCTGGGGAAGTTCCCCGAAAAATGTTGTATGCACCAAACATAAGCCATGAAAGAGTCCCCTTCTTAAATCACACCCTTTTATCCTGCAAAGCTTATTTGTGTTGTTTTAACCTCCAGGTCAGAGGTTTTTAACCTGAGGACTTGGGTTCACTGGTGATTCACAACCATGCAACAAATAATCTCCTGGCATGACAGAAAATAAATAAATAAAATAAAATGTCCCAGATCACCAAATTTTGAAAGAGTTTGCCATTCTCGGCCAAAATCTCACAAAAGATTTCAGGCAGAAGCATGGTCTGGTGGCAATTTTTGTTTGAAAACAAGTTCCATTGGTTTTTGTTTAATTTTGGATACTACTGAGGGATGTGATGCCCTCAAACACAATATCATCAGTCTCTAGATTATGAGTAATCCTCTAAAGCTATTAATAATAACACAGTGATACATACCAAGGAAGCATTTTAGAATCACTGCTCTAAGATAGAGATATGCAAGATTCCCCATCCTCCCCTTCTTTGAGTGATATGTTGGAGGCCCAACCTATAGAGTAACCTTTGCTAGGATGGGACAAAGAAATGGATGGAGCCAAAACAAACATTTGATTTAGTAATTAATTTTTAATTTAAAATAAAAGCTATGGATGTGAGTACTCTCCAAACATTTCATTATTTTCCCCTCCTCTGTCAAATCAGAAATAAAAAGTTTAGAAGAAAGATCTTTGAAGGTTGTTAGGATAGATTCAAGGCCTTACAGCTATGGAGCTACATGCTTCCTTTACTGTATTTCCAGACAGTTCATAAATCACAAAATCCCATGTATAATGCTTAAATATTGTAGTCTTATCATATTGTCCCAAGCAGCATATGACAATACTAGTTATCTTCAATTATGTGTTTTTTAAGGTCCAATGCCAATCACAAGTGAAAATCAAGTCAATTTGAAGTGCACCCTAAACATGAAGTGCAATTAATAGCTCAAAATCTTGTCTTGTTATTTTTACACAACAATTCAAGAACATTCAAGTGGCCCCCAAATCTACCAGCCTTTTGTCAAGTGCTAATTTATTGTTTTTAAATTGGTCCTATCATTGGTCATTGTAGATTTATTTTCTGGACCTAGAGTTGTGAGTTGAGTGGGCAGCCATACATAGTACACCGAGGATTATATTTGCACCAAGGATTCAGAGTAACTGTAACAAGGAAAAGAAGGGAATCAAAATTTTTATGGTGAATTTCAGCACAAATTTGGATCTACAGTTAAATACAGAATGGTTAGTGCTTGGCCTGAGAACAGAGCAATGAAAAGGAATAGACCAGAACCTAAAAGCAAAGCAGCATTGCTGTCTAGTTAGTTAAATGGCTAATGTGATTCCAGTTTGCACCTACTCAGTGATTATCTATATTGAATTTTAAATCCAACTACCTGTAAAAAAGATAAGTATGACGTCCATTTCCACATTGTTGCCATGAAATCATCAGCAGGTCTCTGACTTGAACATTTTTTGAAGAGAATAATATTTTTCTTTTCGATCATGTTGCTCAGCTAAACAACAATCTCATGTATATTTACATGGAAGTAAACCCTTTTGAGGCCCAAGTAAACATCCAAAAGACTTCACTGCAAGGTTATAAATGACAAAACATTTTGGCAAAAGCAAGTTTGGGTTTTAGTGACACAAAACAGATCTTGAAAACATACACTCGGCTTCACTCACTTCAGGAAGATTTCTCAGCATGGTCATGGTCGCTTAAACCCGTATGATCGCTGTCCAACTCCCTTAGGCTAGGTTTAAGTTTGAGAGGCCCTGGAAGTAAAATTTTACTGTTTTATGTATTTGATCTCTTGTACTGAGACTTTCAGAGGTTAATTTTATAGCAGTCTGAAATAATCCCCCATTTGTAAAAGACATGGATGATTAACTGCTGTTGCAAATTGAACAATGCTCAAGACATCATGTGCCAATCAGGTAAATAACTGCTTCCCCTTAAAACTATGCACAATTCTTTCACTGGATTCTTACAGAGGCTGCAAATGTTAAATGCCTGACATAAAATCCATCACTTTCATAAGAATTACAGAAGGTGGGTATGGATTAGCCTTCCTGCAAGAGTTGCCAACTGACCAAGTCTAGAAAAAAAGAAAAACAATCCATTCCTTTAAAAGTAGCTTCATTCTCCCAAATCAGCAACTCAAGTTTTTTCAAGGCTACAGCGGAGCATAACGAAAGCATCTCCATTTGCCAATGATTGAGTATCTGTGTGCTGCTAAAAGAACAACCAACCATACGCATAGAGAATCCGAAAAAGTAAGAAGTAGCATCTATACTGAAAACAAGTGTCTAGTTTATTTCAACATAAGATGTTTGAATTTGACCATTATAATTCAAAAACACTGGCTCATACTTCAGTATTGTGTTAGCGCAGATATTGTGACGTATTTAACAAATTATGATTAAGAAAGGACATAATGTAAAGTTTTTAGCCATGTAATCAGTTTACTATACTGAAAAGATCCACATTTATAAGATCTCTCTTTTTCAGGGAAAGATGGTTAAGCTTAAAAGTTAGACAAAATCTTCATGTCAATCAACCTAGCGGATGTTCAGGATATTACGTTCTCCAGCATTCTTCCTTTGACTAGCTGTTTTAAAAAGGAGGTGGGAGTATGGAATTGGGGGAAGGCATAAAATTTCAAGGTTAGGAAAGCAATTGTCTCTAGGAAGAATGCTGCTATTTGGAATGAAGCTTAGTAGATGAAGTGCTTGGAAGCGCCAACAGCTCAGTCAGGGGAAGAGTACTTTTGAAACAATATTTTAAAATTGTGGGGTTTGCGATGGGTTAGGAAAAAGTGAAGACCTACACTTGAAAAGTTTTTTGGGGGAGTGGCCCATAAAGGGACATGCAAATCTGGCTTGAATATAAACCATGTTGTATGATAAATTCAACATCACTTTTATTTAATAGGGTGATCTGCATGCTTCCTATAAAATATGTGCAGGTATATTCAGCAAGTACTCATAGATCATGTATTGATTGGAACTTGAGAAGTATAACCCCAAACTGTTGTCTTTTAAATGTTAAGTCAATGTTACACTTATTTATAATTAGCAGAAATAAAAAAACGCAGGCATGTTCCATCATTGGCTTTAAATGTTATACCTGCTTACATTTTGTCTGGCATACTGAAGTTGAAAAATAGGCCTTCTGCAGAGGATAAATAGACCTTACTACTTTTATCATTTCACAGGTGTAATTGCTTCTCTTTTTATGGTTAACATTCTTCTTCTTTTGAAAACTCAACTCAACTGTCTCCCAATTTCATCAGACAAAACACAAGACAAGATCTGAACCAAGAGTGAGAATTCATCCATTTGGTACATTTCATCAACTCCAGAGTCTGATTTGATCCCATACTCTGCTGGGTGATAAAATAGAGCAGTTTTTCATCTGCTTTAAAAAGTAAAGAAAGAAATATCAGCAGCTGAAGCAATAGCAAGTAAAAAAAAAAAGGATAAATAAGAATACAGACCAAGGTGCTGTGACCTCAGTGTTTTCATGTGAAAAAGAGACATCTCTAGTCATTTGACCTGTATTTTTAACATTGTTTTGGCATGCTTTGATATTACCATTGCTTAACAGATGGTGTAATAATTACTTTCTGAAGAACTAATCTAGTATAATAACCACATCTGGAACTAATGTGTAATTCCCTAAACTAATAGATCATTCAGATCTATTTAAATAGGCATTTGGTCTAGAAGATGCCCAAAATACAAATAATCTAAATCTTTATGGCTGCTGTGAATTTTATTTTGCATGTTACTAGCATTAAGATGGTAGCAATGTTGCAACACCTTGATATTTCCTCTCCCTTGTCACAATGCATACAACCAACGAGCAAGAAAAGAGGAGGTAACTGTATTTGACTTGTTCTCTTTTCCTGGACTGCAAGTAAATAGCCAGTGCAAATACAGATGACCAACTGGATCAAAACAGTTGGCTAGTGGTGGGAATTACCAAGGATATTTCCCCCCAATAATAGAGTCTTATTCACTCTTCATTTTTGGTAGCAGTGCACTCAGTGGTGAGATTCAACTGGTGTAATGACCGAGCGGTTGCTTCACTCGCGCACACAACAAATGATCACTCTGTGCGTGCACAGTGCCTTGGAAAACAGCTCAAAATCTTATTTTCTACTGCAGTGCCATTGAGTAAAATAGCTGACGCATGGCAATCCACTCTGCTGTGCCAATGAGCTGGGCTTCAAACAAAGGAAATATAGGTCAGTACAGCGCAGGGGCAGGCAACTGAGCCCACCTGATTGTCTGCCCAAACCGATTTGTTCTCAGATGATTGTCAGACCTACCAGTTCTCCTGAACCAATATAAACCGGCTGAATCCCACCCCTGAGTGTGCTGCTGTGTAGCTGATTCTTGAGAGTGAGATTAAGGGATCTGATTGATGATTAAAAGACCAGGATGAATCCAGAACACTTGAATTTTAGCATTTATTTTGTAAATATAATAACCCAGCAGTACCGGGGATTTCTCGGAAACACGTTCAAACCCACCATTGCTATTTTATACAACAAATGTGACAAATCCTTCATACTATTTCTTTCCCTTTTTGTAATAAACTGACTATGGGCCACTATGGATTGTGGTTTTAGTAATATTAGACTATGTATCATTGAAAGACTGGATTTTATCATAGATTTTATCTGTTCTTTATTATTTTACTCTAGAATTTTTAATTGTATTTTTATTTGTTCCAGTCTCTGGTCTATGACTAAAATTCTAATAACCTAGAGCAGTGATGGCTAACCTTTTTTGGCTCACGTGGCAAAAGCGGGGGAAGCACAGGGGGACTCATACATGGGTGTGCCACACCCATAATGCTATGTGCGCGACCCCCTGCTTTTGGCATACTTTTTTCACCCTCCCCAGGTTCCAGAGGCTTTCTAGGAGCCTGGGGAAGGTGGAAACAGTCTCCACTCGCCCCCCCTCCAGATGCTTCAGGAGCTTCCCTGAAGACTCCAGAGGGTGAAAAATAGCCTCAAAAGAAGCCCTAAATCTGCTGGCCAGCGCACACATGCGCACTGGAACTGACAGGACAACGCTTCATGTGCTCTAAGAAATGGCTCCGTGTGTCGCCTGTGGCACCCATGCCATAGGTTCGCCATCATGGACCTAGAGGACATTTGGCAGATAGGGTATTGCTTTTGTACTGCCCAAGATTATGCCACTTAAGAGGAGCAGCTATACAAATGAAGGAATGAATGAATGAACAAATTATTTTCTATTACATCCGATGCTTTAATGTAACTGTTTTATGGCATTTAAAAAGTGGATTTTTTAGAAAATGTATTTTTTAAGTAAGTGTTAAAGCACCCCGAGTCATTCAGATGGCCAGTAGATCTAGAGGATAATGATGGTAAATGTGAAAGTAAAAGAAATTTGGAGAGAAAACCCATCAATATATTTTAAAATATTTCTTCATAATTTAAAAAAAAATACAACACAGTCATATTTGGAATTCTTTTTTGTCGGATAATTTATTATATGTTGTCAATATATAGGGGTTGTGTATTTTGTAATTCTTACAAAAATGTTTTGTGGTCTATATACTTTTTGCAGTGAAAATTGTATTTTCTTTTCCTGGACGTAATAGCAGTCATCTCCACTTGAGGGCACCAGTTGACATCCTCTTACCAGATTTAATGGCATCAACTAGCTCCTGAACTAAGCACATCTCTCAGCAACCATTTTCCTCTGTGTACCAAGGCACTACCTTGTCACTCATCAGATACTGACTTCCAAATGTTCTCTTGTAAACACAGTAATGTACATGACAATGCAGCATAAGTCTGGAAAGACCTACAAGCTTCATTCTCGGTTGATAAAAAATTCACTCAACTTTCCAATTTGGTGGTACAGAAAACTGTCATAAACGAAAGGCAAACATGGGGATTGTATTGTTTTTCTCTAATAAGAAATAAATATACAGATAGCCTCAATGTGTGACGATTGAGCCCAAAATGTATGTTGCGAAGCGAAACAGCTGTTAAGTTAAATTTGCTGCATCTTGCAACCTTTCTTGCCACAGTTGTTAAGTGAATCACTGCAGTTGTTATGTTAATAACATGGTTGCTAAGTGAATCTGGCTTCTGCATTGACTTTGCTTGTGAGAAGATTATAAAAGAGGATCACATGACCCACAGCGACACAGCAACAGTCGTAAATATAAGTCAGTTGCCAAGCATCGGAATTTGATCACATGACTATGGGGATACAGTTGTAAGTGTGAAGTCATAAGTGGCTTTTTTCAGTGCCGTTGTAGCTTCAAATGGTCACTAAATGAATTGCTGTAAGTTGAAGGTCCCTTCCTTTATTCAGAGGGCTATTGTCAGGTGTGCCTCCATCAATAACCAAGAAAGGAAACTGCATTCTATGGAGTTCACCGCCCCGACTCCCTTTGGGGAGAGAGGCGCGGTTTATAAATTTAATAAAATAAATAAATAAATTAAGGATACTTTTACTGGTTATGAAAAGATAGCAATGAAAGAAAAGCAAGATCTGAGCCAAAAAGGCCCGAACAAGTACATATCAAACGTTTACCCAGCACCCTCCCCCACAGTCACCCCAGCTCCTTAAGGTGCCATGTAAGATTCATCTTCAAAACTTATCATTCAGTTGGTATGCAGAGGCAGTTGACTTTGACCAAGTCCAAACACAGGCCATCAGCATGCTCAGAAGATGAGATTCAAACCCCCTCCTGATAACTCCTCCAGTACCATACGATTCCCTTTCCAAATACCTTAAGCCCCCACCCTCCCCGTTTCTATGGCAGCCGACAGCAAGCAAGCAAAGTAGATGCTGACAACTATATTTTGAATCCAGAAATGTCCAATTTTCATATAGTCTCAGAACCCCCACTTCATGCATTTCTATGAAAGAAAGAAATCAATGCATCTGGTTGTATACTGAGTTATAGGTAAAGGTCTTATTTTTTGAATTATCACTATCGCATCACAATTAATCCACAGTCCATTCCTAATTGTCCTTGCAATGCAAAATTCCAAATGGGATACATTTCCAGTGTCGTGGAGGAAGTCTAAGAGAAGTTATTTTGTCTTTAGAAGCAAGTATAAAAGAATGTGCAAGAGATAAAGGAGATTAGTAAGGCAATGGTTTATTTCACTTAATAGGCAGCCATTTGGATTATATATTTTATTTATTTATTTATTTATTCCATTTCTAGACTGCCGCCTCTCCCCACAGGGACTCGGGGCGGTGTACAGGTAAAATTAAAAATAGAAGTACAAATATACAAGTTAAAAACCAA
>JAPKID020007951.1:0-10083 GCA_026931265.2 Tropidonophis doriae
CCCAAGCTCCGTCTGAAACCTATCAGGTTCCATCAGGCGCCTGGGGCGGAACCATTTAGATGTGCCTGGTTCCGCCTTGTGGCCATTTGTCACACTTACGACGTTGCCGCCATTCCCCCACGGTCACCCGAACAACATTCAGTCGCTTGACAGCTGACTCACATTTATGAGTCTTGCAGCGTCTTGGGGTCGCGTGATTCCCTTTTGCGACCTTCTGAAGAGCAAAGTCAATGGGGAAACCAGATTCACTGAACAATTGTATGACTGATTTAACAACTGCGGTGATTCACTTAACAAATGTGGCAAGGGAAGTTGTAAAATGGGGCAAAACTCCCTTAACAAATGCTTCTCTTAGCCACAGAAATTCTGGGCTCAATTGTGGTCATAAGTCGAGGACTGCCTGTAGAGGCAGCACATTCTGGTGCCATCAGTTTGCTGAACTCCCACAGCCCAGTCTTATGCCTAAAGATATTAAACCATGTAGTAAGGGCTGTTATTGCTATTATCTTTCTCATCTGTTCTACTACTTTCTCCTGTTGGTATCTTATGATTTATCGTTTGTATGTATTTTATGATTTATTATTGTAACTATGGTTTACGGACTTACCACTTCGTTGTTTGTAGCTAGACTGAGAGCTTACGCACCAGGGACAAATTCCTTGTGCGTCCAGTCATATTTTGGCCAATAAAGAATATTCTATTCTAGTCCTACTCCTATTCTTCCTCAATGCCAGTTTATGGAGTAATGGATTTCACTGACAGTGGGGAACAAGACATCCACACATCCACTCACATATACACTCACCAGGAAATATTTATAATTTTACAATACAGCTTGATGATGACATTGAAGACTTGCTAATATAAACCTCTCTAGTTTTGCCATGACTATAGGAGTAAAAATGTTTTGCTGTGTATAGGTAGTCCTCGATGTATTCATTTAGTGACCATTTCAAGTTACAGCAGCACTGAGAAGAATGACATGACCATTTTTCATATTTAGGGTAGGGCTGAAGAAGCTTCTTGGATGAAAATTAAAACATCTTTAAAGAAAAAGAAGAAAGTCCAGTTGCATCTTTAAAAAGCACCTTTTGAGACCTATTTAGGACGGTTGCAGCATCCACATGGTCACACAATCAAAATTCAGAGGCTTGACAAGTGCATGTATTTAGGACGGTCACAGTGTCCTGAGGTCATGTGATCACCTTTTGCAACCCTTTGCCAAGCAAAATCAATTGGAAACCCAGATTCAGTTAACAGCCTTGTTACTAACTTAATAACTGTATTGATTCACTTAGCAACTCAGACAAGAAAGATCGTAAAATGGGGCAAAACTCATTTGACAACTGTCTTGCTTAGCAACAGAAATTTTGGGCTCAATTGTGATTGTAAGTCAACTGTGGTTGTATTTACTTACCTTACAAGTTATCTTGTAAGTATGACTAATAGTAGAAAGAAACTAAACCACTGGGGAAAAATATTTCTATGCCATTGCGCTATACTTTGGGGATGAAGACAGTATGTCTCAGAGATGTCGTCGTTCATTTTTTTGCTCATATATTATCTTGAACTTCCCAAGGGGTGCCTTTCATACAATGTTGCTGAGCAAAAAAAGTTTTCGACAAAAATCTCTTTCCTTGCACCTAACAAACCCACTTTTATCTACTGAAGGTTGTTGTATGTCTTCTTGTTCTGTTTTCTAACTGATATTCCTTTAATTTAGGAAAAAGAACTTAAAGCTGCTGCCGATAGTGTGTTATCAGAAGTGAGAAAAAAGCAAGCAGACACAAAGCGGATGGCAGAAATTCTGCGTGGCTTAGAAAAGCTTAGGAAACTAAGAAAAGAAGCAGCAGGGAGGAAAGGTAAATGCTGGGTTTTTAAAATCACTCCTAATTGTGACTGTGTGTGTTTTAATTTTTGTTTACTCCTTTTGGTGTACAGTACTCTGTATGGTTGGAAAACTTTGTGCAAAAGTCCTAACATTTCTACCAGTGGATCTCACGTTGCTTTTTCTGATTTTCTTGCTAAAATCTGCTTTAGATATTAATGTTCACTATAAACTTAGAAAACTTGCATAGTGAACCAATCCAGTCTTGTAGCATAGATGATAAGAGACATGCAGGTAGTCCTTGACATACAGCCAAAATTGGGATGGGAACTTTGGCTGCTAATCAATATAGTCAATAAACCAGTCGTCATGTAACCAGACTTAATTTTATTACCATTTTTTTACTGCAGTTGTTAAATGAATCTGGTTTCCCACATTGACTTTCCTTGTCGAGTATGTTCCACCTTGCATTCATGTGACTGCAGGATGCTACAACCATTCTAAACATCACCTGGTTGCTAGGTGCTCAAATTATAAGCACATCACCACTGGGATGGTGTTAAAGTTGCAACTTTGTGGATAAACTAAGTTTTTCATTGTCGTTGTAATTCCAAACCACTGTTAAACAAGTAGTCATAATTCAAAGATAGCTGCAAATAATTGAGGAACTGAGAAGAGATGGCAAAAAAAAAATCCCAAAGATCATATTCTTTTTTCCCCCCAGGGCATTGATTTACATCAAACCCAGCCGATTAGCTGGGACACCGTTCAGTTGTGACTCAAGAGGCAGCAAATAGATGGGGGCGGAGCCACCCAGAGATGGCATTTGCAGATTCTCCAAACTCACTCAAAATTTCCGCTACTGGTTCACCAGAACCAGTCAGAACTGGCTGAATACCAGCTCTGCAACACATCAAATAGGAATGGTCTTTATAGCCTTAAGATGGTCTTCATTTTAGCTCCATCCACCTTAACATCTGCATAACATTTGAGACTTTCACCCAACTGAAAACTCTCTGTATACACTTAAACATTATGTTGGAACATAGAATAATAGGGTTGGATGGGACTTTGGAGGACTTACCCTATACCCGTGATGGCGAACCTATGGCACGAGTACCGCAGGTGGCACGCAGAACCATTTCTTAGGGCACACGAGGCATTGCCCTGTCAGCTCCAGCACGCATGTGTGCGCTGGCCAGCTGATTTAGGCCTTTTTTGAGGCCGTTTTTCGCCCTCTGGAGGCTTCAGGGAAGCTCCTGAATCCTCTGGAAGTGGGAGGGGGAGGCTGTTTTCACCCTCCCCAGGCTCCTAGAAAGCCTCTGGAGCCTGGAGAGGGCAAAAAAAGTGTGCCAAAAGCAGGGGGTTGCACACATAGCATTATGGGTGTGGAACGCCCATGCACAACCCCCCCTGCACTCCCCCCGCTTTTGGCACATGAGCCAAAAAAGGTGAGCCATCACTGCCCCATACTATTCGAGACAAATGACTGTCCAGTCTCTTCTTGAAAGCCTCCAGTGAGAAGAGCACCCACAACTTCCACTGATTAATTGTTCTCACTATCAGGAAATGTCTCCTTAGGTTTAGGTTGGATCTCTCTTCAATGATCTCCCCCCACTTCCCCAATTATTTCTTATGTTTTCAAAAAAGTTTTATTAGTTTTTACAAATTTTTTAACAGGAAAAGGGTACATAGGGTGTGATAGATATATTATTATGACCTATAATCCCCGCAAGGAAAATAGCTCATTTCTCTGTAGGTTAGTTAGAAGGAGGCAGGAGTTAAAGTCGGGTGACTTAAGGTAATATAAACATCCCTCGTTTGTGCCCAGCTATATGATGAAATTCTTTTGGACTCTTATCAGTTGGGCATGGAGAATGAGTGGAATGGAATGTTTTAATTCTCCCTAAGCCCCTTCGGTCAGAAGTTTTTGTTTTTCATTTTGTCGAGGTTTTGTTTCATGTGGTTTTATTCGATGAGTGTTTGGCTGCATTGCTGCTGTTACTTTGAACGTGGGGCTGCATAAGATTTGCAGAAGACTTCTGCACACTTTGAGATGCGACAGCTGAAGCCCGTATAACACCACCTATTAATAAACATAAACGAATTAATTTTCGGCTCCTATAATGTAAATAATATGTATGCAATGAATTTGAGAGAGACAGAGGGAGAGAATCAAAACACTTGTAGAGTGTTGGCATTTTAAGGTTGGATTTGTGTGAAATATCCCTGGCTTGCCTTTCTTTGATGGACGCTGTTTCGCAAATGTCACTCTCTGTGAAATTCTGTTTTATCCAGTGGTGGGACGCCAATCTTTTTACTACTGGTTTGGGCGCACTTATGCGTGCATTTGGCATTTCTGCACATCTACGTCCAAGTCAAACCGGGAGCAACCCATCTCTGGTTTCACTCCTAGTGTGTGTTAGAAATTCGAAATATGTTATCAAGGAACTCCATTTGGCTGTGTGTGTCTCTGATCATAAAGACAGAAAGGGGAAAAAACTTGGAAATTTATCTCATCCACAAAATTACTCTTAGATGTTGGTTGAATTGCTTATGCCTCTTTCTTGCCACTTTTCAGATCAAAATCAAAGTTATTGTTGTTGTTAGTTGCAAAGTGCTAGTGACCATCTTTAAAGTGCTCCATGGCAAGGGACCTGGTTACCTGCAAGACCACCTCCTGCTGTCAAATTCCTCCCTCCGACCAGTTAGCTCCCACAGAGAGGGCCTCCTCATGGTGCCATCGGCTAAACAATGCCAACTGGCGACCCCCAGTGGGAGAGCCTTCTCTGTGGCAGCTCCTGCCCTCTGGAATGACCTACCCACCCTGAACTACGGACGATCACGGACCTACGCCTCTTCCGTCGGGCCCTGAAGACACATTTATTCTGCACTGCCGGCCTGTCGTAGTTTTTAAAAGTAGTTTTTAAAGGGATTTTATAGTGATTTTAGTATGGGGTTTTAAAATGTAGGCCATTTATTTAATATCTTTTAACATATTGTTTTAGATTTTGTACCGTTTATTTTATTGTAGCTGTACACTGCCCTGAGTCTCAAAAGGGAGAAGGGCGGTATAGAAATCAAATAAACTAACTATCCAAGCTGTATTCTTGTTGTATTTATTTGAGCTGCCCCATAGTTGTATCCAGAACTGCACTGTTTTTTCTTTGTCAGGTGTTGACTAGTTCACCATGGTGTCTCATTGATAGATTGGTAAAAAACATTCTGATGTCCCTGAATTTGGAGATTCTGCCTATGGTGTGCAATTCGAGCTTTGTATCTGCAGATTTTCTTGGCTGTAGTTATTAATTGCTGCTTCCTTAATCTTCCCTGTATCTATGTGATATTTATTAATCAGGTATTCTTTGATTTTTCTTGTTCTTCAGTTTCTTTTTTTCCATTTGTTCTAGTGTGCCTGCATATAACCTTAGCTTGTTGGTCTTATTTTCCAGCATGATCTTTCATTTTGGTGGTGCACCTTGCTTTTTCCCCTCTTAGTTGATTTTGCATCCAAAATATTCAGTTATAGCTGCAGTTATGCTGTACATTAGTTGGTTTGTTTCTTGCAGGAGGCTGATGCTTACATTTGATATTAAAGCATTGGCATCTTTTAATGTTGTTTCCTTGGGATCAGCTTCAATGCAGGCAACCTTATTTTGTAATTTTTTGTTCCATTCTTGATACTCAGTTATTTTTTGTTTCAATTCTTCTTTCTTTAGTTAGAAGTTTTGTTCATTCTGAAGAAAAGACTGAAGAGAAAGTGCCTGGGTTGGGAATGAACACAATTCAGTTGTTGTGCTGATTGCTTCTACTGCCAACTCCCCCTGGCTTGCTTCTGGCAAGGCTTTGAATTCTTTGTCCTGGGTAGACTTTTGCAGTTCTTCTTATTCTATTTCTGTGAATACTTTATTTTGTGCTATAAATCATTGTTGATCTGCTAGCCTTTGTCTTATTATTTTTGATTCTGGATATTGTTGTTTCCTGAACATTCAGTGGTACATTCTTTTCAGATATTCTCTTCTGGTTGAATTGGATTTGTAATAACTGATCATTTCTTTGTTTTCAACTTTTGTATATTTGCAGTGGATAAACAACTTTTCTTCCAGTTAGGCTTGCAGCTGCTAGCCATAGCTGCTCAGCCAAGAGTCCTGAGTCCTGTAGGCCATTTGCCATCAAGTATTTATGTACTCTTACCCCGAGTGCAGTCATTGTTGACCCAGGCAAAAAGTGATCCAATATGGGTTCTGTAAATTACATTTCACCATATTGCTTATGGAAGCAACACTCCTTATTACAATTAGATTTTCATCTGGCCACACATACACTGCATACATGATCAACTCAAGATGACTAACGTACCAAATACCTCCTGCTTCCTATTTTCCTCACAACAGCAACCTTATTTTGTTGGTGAACTGAGAGAAGAATGGCTGACCGAGAATCTCCCAACCAGCTTTCGTGCCTAAGGCAGGACTAGAACTCATAGTCTCCTTGTTTTTAGCCCAACACCTTGACCTCTACAGTAACCAGCTGTTATAAAATATTCATATATCTATATCTATCTCATCTATCTATCTATCTATCTATCTATCTATCTATCTATCTATCTATCTATCTATCTATCTATCTATCTATCTATCTGCCATTCATATGTAAACCAACTCTTGAAATTTTAACCAAAATAACAATAAAAAACCATGCCACCTGTGAATAAGCCAGTTATGAAAATTTAAACATAGGAACATTTTGAGGATTGGCTTATCCATGGATAGACTTACTTTGCAAGTATATATGGTACGTTTTGTGAGCATAACCACTGGCCAAAAAACCGTCACTCTGGACCACTTCTCTTAATCCCCTACTTGGGATAAACTTTACTACTCCCTTAAGGTAATTGGGATGTCCCTACTAATTCCTACTGCCTTTTCTCTGAAACAAAAGTAGTTTTTAAAATCCACTTTTTAAACTCTTCTAAGTATGTACCTGAGCTCAGTGGAGCTTAAAAGCATTCTTGTAAATGAAATTAATAATGAACTTTGCTAGTTTTCTTTGCAGCATGTTATCTTTCCTTATTAGTGTTGTTATTAATTTTTCTGTTTTCAATTGGAGAGAGAGAGGCTGCCGAGTGGCAAGGCAAGTGTCCACTTGCACATCGCTGTCACCACTTTGGAAATTTAAGCTGCAAAAATAATTCAGAATTGGCAACTGGAACAACCATATCCAACCTGTTTTTTTCCTCTATATTTTAATTTTTATGAAAGAACAAGGAATCATGCAGAGCATTGCAAACTACTGTAAAAAAAAAAAAACAACCAGTGATTACAGATTATGAGTGCATCTTAAGCGATAGGAATTTTTTTAAAAAACAAAAGTGAAATTTTCCAAAGAAGTGTTTCTTCCCCTTGAAAATCTGGTTGATGCTCAGCTGTCAACTGACGTTTGAAATTTATTAAGCAGAGTTTTTTGTTGTTTAAAATTTGCTTAATAGTTACATTGTTCATTTATTTATTAGATTTTTATCCCACCTTTACTGTATTTCTTCATAAGTAGCCCAAGGCAACACATATATCTATTACTTTTTTCTGCTCCTCTCTCTTCCCCATAACAACAACCCTGTCAGGTGGGATAACTGAGAAACAGTGACTGTTACCCAACCAGTATTTATGCCTAAGGCAGGACTAGAACTCACAGTCTTCTGGTTTCTGGGCCAGCATCTTAATCACTGCACCAATTTGGCTCTCATTTTTTTTCATTTTCACTTTCTTTGCAAAAGGTTAGGGGGAATGAAAAAGATATCGAACGAATAGTTATTGGTCAATTAATCTCTGCCTTTTAAAAGGTGATCTTAATTTAAATGTCTGTGCATTTTGTCAAAGTTTAATAGAGGTCTTGAAGGAAGCAGGAGAGAGATTTTAAGAGAAAAGTCAGCTGTTATTAATAGAAAGATAAGTTATCTTTCCTAAGGACAGTAATTTCTAGGTGTTGGGTCTCCCTTAAATCAATCAATTTTATTTACAGCCAGAAACCAGAAGGTCGGTAAGTAATTTTTTTACATAGTCTTCCTAGTTTAGATTTTAAAATAGAACAGATAACTTCCTGAAATTCACAATACAATAAAATATGATCCACTGTTTCGGGATCAGTGCTGGAAGGATCAAGACAAAATCTTTGAGAGATGAAAATATTTTGAAATTCACCATACAGCATATTTTGATGGTAAAATATTTAATCTGGCTTTCGAAAATGCTATGATGGATTTATAAAAATATAAGCAATTCTAATATTTAAGGAATTGAAAAAATATATATTTATAATTCCAAATGTTGCAGGTGAACACCATATTTTTGGCTTTAACCATTAATTTGTGTACTAAATTATCCCATTGTCTTTGTTTGATACAATTAATTCATGATGACATATCCCTGGAGAATAAATAATCAGGCTCAATGCCAGTTTGACTAATCTTTTGAATTGCTTGCTGAAATCATGTATCTACAAAGGTTTCATTTTAAATGTTGGGTTAAATTAGAGAATTTGATATCTTGACTGGCGTCTTACATATCTAATGCAGGCATTCTATCAAGATGGTATAATGCAAATTAAATGCAACAGGAAAGGTTTACTTCCAGTTGATATTACAATGTATAAGGAAGTGAGACAAGATTGCATCCTGGCCTCTGCATTGTTTAACATCTATCTTAATGTTCTGGAGAGCACCCTACTTAAGGTAAAAGGCCATTCTCCATCATTAGAAGTGGTTAGAGTGCAGTACTACATGCTACTTCTGCGGCCTGCCGGCTGCCTGCAATTTACCAGTTGAATTTTCACCAGGCTCAAGGTTGATTCAGCCTTCCATTCTTCTGAGGTGGGTAAAATGAGGACCCAGATTGTTGGGGGTAATAGGCTGACATTGTAAACCACTTAGAGAGGGCTACAAAGCACTGTAAAGTGGTATATGAGTCTAAGTGCTATTGCTATTTATTAGGTAAAAGGAAAATATGTACTTTGTTACATGCAGTTGATGCCATTCTTCTTTCATGTACTAAATTGAGCCCGGAACTAAAGGCATTAATTAAGTATTGTCATGAAAATCAGTTACAAATTAATTGTGGTAAAATTACGATTTGGGTTTTTGAATAAAGTCAAAAAGTATATTTGGAAAACTGGCAGTCATATAATCACACAAGTAGAGAATTTTAGCTATTTGGGCATTTTATTTAATCATGAGCTTAACTTGGCAACATCATTAATAAAGCAATACTTCTGAAAGCAAAAAATTACTGTATTTTATGGCCTTCAGTATTTTTATTTAAAAGGAGGAAATTTTGTTCCCTCAGCAATAAGTTTTTAATGCCAAAATTGCATCTCAGATTTTATATGGAGCTCCAAGTTAGATCATATTTGCTAATAACCACATAGCACAACTTGCAGATGAAATTTTAAAGAAGTCTTTTAAGTGTTTCAAGCTGTGTTCCAAATTATGCTATTCTCGTGGATCTCCCTTAAAGGATGACTCTTCAGCAACTTTGCAAAGAATTATTTTTTGGGTCAGGCAGACTGGCATCCGCAAGTTCTACCCTCTAATAGCATGCATGCTATATATACATTGATGTGCATAACCCATTGCTACACAATATTACAATGGATGCTAGTGTACTGGCAATGCAGAAGACCATTGTATTTTGTGGAGTTTAGCAACACGTTTTTATTTCTTCTTCATAGTAAGAAAAGCCTAGATGTTCAGAGCTCTTTCCGAGCTCATCTCCTTGGTTCTTGTACTCTTTATTGAATAAAGAAAAAAGGAGACAAATCTTTCTGCAACTTCAAAGCTTTCCCCACTGTGAAAATGTCAGATTTTCAGTTCATATCCCAGACAATCAAAGATCAGGCGATGCAGTCTTCTGACCACAGCAGGGCCATGAATGAAGTCCAGTTTTCTTCCCTCCCCCAGGCTCCAGAGGCTTTCCTTGAGCTTCCAGGAGGACGAAAACTGCTTTCCCCGGGCTGTGGAGTCCGGAAACAGGTCCATATCCGACTTCCAGAAACTTCAGTAGGCCTGTTTTCCCCCCTTCCCAAACCTCCGTGTGGGCCCTGAGCTTACCTGACATGCTGAATGAGCCGCGTGGAGACTTCTGGGAGGGGTAGAGTGGCCAGTCAGGGGTGATATTCAGGGGTTCGCTGAACTGGGCAGAATCCTAGCTAGAGTAGGGGTCTCCATCTTGGCAACTTTAAGTCTGAAGGACTTCAACTCCCAG
>JAPKID020007952.1:0-10083 GCA_026931265.2 Tropidonophis doriae
CTGTGTTAACCCATTCATGGATGCTATCTTCCCCTTATTAGAAGAGGCGTATCAGGTAAGTACAATGCCCTTTCTCTCCTGGTGCACTTTGGGGTCAGTATGCCCACACATAGATGGCCACTCTCATCCTCTTCTGGCACCAATGATGTTCCCTAGTTGTGTAATGGAACGTCTGAAAACAAAAATCAAGCTCAGAGAAGAGTTAGGACTCCACTCAAGGCCATTCCCAGTCAGCTATTTAGGTGCTTCACCTCTGAGCTGCCATGAAACTTTCTGATGTTGGTTCATACCTTTGCTCTACCTGCCTGTTTCATATCCCTGCAATTCCTCATTTTACCTGTCTTTAGGTTGCATCTAAGGAGTGCTGGCTCACTCAAGGACTGGGGATAAAATGAAGGCAGAGTCATAAGAATGTGGGAGGGGGGAAATGCTTGGATCATGTTTGTATAACAGTCCAGTACAAACAAGAAAGCCTTGGGTAAATATTATCTTCCTTATATATATTAACAATCCATTTGCAAAGGAAATGTAAGGAGGCATCTTGATTGTCAAACCAGCAAGGCTCCAAAGGGACTATTAGTATTTTCACAAACTGGATGCACACTGGATAAAAGTATTTGGATTTTCTTTCCAGGTCTATGTGACAGAGGTGATATTCAGCCAGTTCTGACCAGTTCTGGAGTGGAAATTTTTAGTAGTTCTGAGAACCAGCCCCACCCCTGCTGCCTCCCAGCTGATCTTCTTTTGTTGCCTTGAACAGGAGAACACAGCTGGATTTTGCAGTAACGTTCCCTTGCCACGCCCACCAAGCAGTGTTCACCAAGCCACACCCACAGAACCAGTAGTAAAAAAAATTGAATCGCATCACAGGTGTGTGTGTGTGTGTGTGTGTGTTTGATTTAGCTCTTTGCACCTGAGTACAAAAATAAACAAACAACAAACAAACAAACAAACAAACAAATAAATAATCAATTGTCTTTTGTCTCTGGAGTACCAAATCTTTTCCTTCTTTTTCTGTAATTACTTTTCAGTGGGACTTGTGTCTAGCTAGTATAGTATCTCAGCAGAATAACCATTCACAGTTCTTCAAAAATATTTTTTTGTAAAGCATTCACAGACTTAAGAATGTACAATTAACAAAAGAAAGGTATTCTTTGGCACAAAATCCATATTCTTTCTTTCTTTTTTTAAAAATAGGGGATGGGAAAACTAGCCAACAGGAAAAAAAAATCAAACCCAACAAGTAGGCTGTTTATGTTAGGGCCATATGGGAGTCATTTAGGATATTGTGTCCATTTACTGTTCAATAAAACATGAAGACTTACCATAGCAACTGAGTGGAATGAGGTATCCTACCTCCGAGATACAGGATGCAACGTTTAATAGAAGAGGGGGGAAATGCTCATCTTTGAGAGTGTGGCAAACACACAAAAATACCCTTCAGAATGGCTTTTTTTTTAAAAAAAAAATGGGGAAATGATTTTGTTCTGCAAAAGTGTTGCTTTCCCCCTGTAAATGCAATAATGGATAGGGAAAAGAATTAATGTGATAAACTACTCTCTGTTTTAGGCAATCTCCTTGGACGGCTTTTAAAGAGAAGTTTGTTAAATGGAATGAGTACAACCACATTGTTCTGGTGAAGTCGTGGTGACAGATTGTAAATTCATCCGTCTGTTGGTGCTTTACAACCAGAGGGAGAAGCAGATTTGGGCTCAAGCAGGAGCCAGGCTGCTTTTATATTCCAAATCTATCTCTGTATTGATCATGTCAGACAGCAGCTAGGTTTGTGCATGTCTCCTTTAACCAATGACTTGTATTCAGTTAAATTCCCATTAAAGAGAGACCCTCCTAAGGTAAGTACAAAGAGAGGAATATAAAGCACAAACAGTGAGGCTCCTCCCATTTTCCCTAATAGTCCTTTGAGCTAGTCCAGACAAGAGGCACAATGGTGAGAACTAATTCTATCTTCACTCTAAGGTTCCATTCTCAGAATCTTGCAAGTCTGAAAGTATTCCTCCCATCCCCCTCCTTTCCTTTTACCATCTGGAAAACGAGGGAGGATCCCTTCTACAATGCTTCCCATGCCCTCCATGGGACTGCGATATTTTTTACGTACCAGTTCTCCAGTCTGTGATTATAGAATAGAATAACAGAGTTGGAAGGGACCTTATAGGTCATCTAGTCCAACCCTCCATTCAAGCAGGATGATGGCGAACCTATGGTGCGCGTGCCACAGGTGGCACGTGGAGCCATTTCTGAGGGCACGCAAAGTGTTGCCCTGTCAGCTCCAGCAAGCATGCACACAATGGCCAACTGATTGTTGTCCTTGATTTTCAGCAGTTTTTTGTCCTCTGGAAGTTTCAGGAAAGCTTCCTGAAGCCTCCAGAGAGTGAAAAATGGACGTACCGGGCCCACTGGAAGTTGGAAAATGGGCTGGTTTCTGACCTCCGGAGAACGTCTGGGAGGGGGGTGTTTTCACCCTCTCCAGGCTCCAAGAAAGTTGTGTATGCATGCGTGGAGCAGCAGGGGGGGGTCACGCATGCATGCACAGGCGGCATGGCATGGGGGGATTAAATTATGGGGTGGGCACTCGAGTGTATGCAATAGTGCGCAAGTGTGTGCTTTTGGCACCCAAAGCAAAAAAGTTCGCCATCACTGCCCTACACCATTTCTGACAAATGGCAATCCAATCTCTTCTTGAAAGTCTCAAGTGATGAAGTTCCAACTACTTCCGAAGGCAAGCTGTTCCATTGGTTGATTATTCTCACTGTCAGAAAGTTCCTCTTTATTTCTAGGTTGAATGTCTCCTTGGTCAGTTTCCATCCATTATCCTTTTCTGGCCTTCATTCAATGGGAAAACCAGATTTACTTAACAACCAGCTTACTAACTTATCAACCGCCATCTTTTATCTTTTTGACTTTTCTACTACGGGAAAATGGGAGGGGGGATTTTACAGAGTGTGGGTAAAATGTAGCCTTAATAACATTCTTTCTCAGAAAGTGAAGGTCATCTGGCCCCGCAGCTGTG
Source organism: Tropidonophis doriae (assembly GCA_026931265.2). Lineage (NCBI taxonomy): Eukaryota > Metazoa > Chordata > Lepidosauria > Squamata > Natricidae > Tropidonophis > Tropidonophis doriae. The sequence continues at coordinate 3,029 of JAPKID020007952.1, forward strand.
AAGAGGGGACTGGGAAGCATCTCCTGTTTTGGATAGTGCCTGATTGGATCATGTGATGGACATGTGGGTGCTGGGCAGGGAGTTGAACTTTCTTTTGGGTGGGGAAAACCTGGCACCTTTCAGATTTGTGTTTTCTCAGATGTGCCAATACGACATCTCTAATACAATGGAACTTTGAGGAAAACCAAGCCTCGGAGTCTTCTTTGGTTAGGGGTGTTACTTAGAAACCTGACAAGTGATCTTGTCCTGAGAAATGAAGAGCACAAATCTCCCCCCACCCCACATTTCTGAGTGTTTCTCTTTTGAATCTCAGTATGTAGCATAACTTTAAACTCCTGCCTCTCACCGGTCCTTTACCTCCCTTCTCCATGTATAGAGTGTCCTTCTGTTCCTCCCTCCTTATTTTTTCCCCCCAAACTGAATTTCTTCCCCTTGGACAAGTATTTCTCTTAGCAACTGCTTGTCGATAACTACTTGCTTCCTTCTTTAGCTACTTGGCTAGCATTCTGTCAGATATTAGCAAAATCTAAAGAAGCCATGAGGAGGGAAAACAAGAAAATCGGTTGGAGAGGATGTCCTCTATTTAAAATATATATGTATGTATGTATGTTTTTTACCGAAGTATATCAAAGCAAGAATCCATCTTTACATTTGGCAGCTTTCCTTTACATCCACATCACTTGCATTGGTCTGATGGGAATTCTTGGGAGATTTAGTGAGATTGGAAGTGGTTGAAAATGTCATGTTTTTGGCGTTCAGTGTGTCATGCAAATAGAAGAAAATGAATGTACATTTGTCACCTATTTTCCCCTAAATAGATACTGTATTTCTTTTTCCCCGGGTCAAATCGAATATCTGGTGATAAGAGACAATAGAAACATTGGGGGGAAAAATGCAGCAACCTATGATCTAGATCAGGGGTCTCCAACCTTTGCAACTTTAAGTCTGAAGGACTTCAGCTCCCAGACTCCTCCAGCCAGCAAAGCTGATCTAGATGGCAAGAATGAATGTAAAATTTAGCTTGATTCAAGCTAACATAATCAAGAATCCTTCTTTTAGATCTATTTTATCAGGTCAAACCACTCCCATAACGGGCAATAGATGATGGATAGAGAGATATTTCATTTTCATTTTTATTTTTGGCCTCGGTCTGTGTACTTTATTTTCTTCAAAATTCTAAGCTTTCAAAATTCCCTTTCTGATCTAAGTAAGAATAATTTCTTACTATGCTATTTAAAATGATCACAGCCCTGAAAGCAGAGGACCTCTATATTTGTCTTTCATCAAACTCTTTGTATCATGCTCAACTTCATATCAATGTATCAGATTAATCATGTGTATTAATTACAACACTACACTCTTTCTTATCTGTGATAAAAGTGTGTTCTTTGTTGTAAGGATTCATAGCAAAATAACATTTCTTCACAACAGAAGTAATTTAAATTGAAGTAAGACCCCTAATACCACCATCTGTACAAATAAATTACTTTCTGAGTAATTAAATATGCATATCTGAGCTTCACACTATACCGCGGAATCAGATTTTACTGAGGCAATATGCTTATAAATCCCTTAGGTATTAAAGATGAAAAATCATTGACATTTTGTATTCATACTGCCATGAATTAGATGTCTGTGTGTCTATGTTGTCTGTCTCTAAGAATATGTGAGTGCTATATTTTGAGTGTTGCATTTTTTTAACCATGTATTTGATTAACTTTTCTTGATTAACTATTATTTGCCAGCAAATAACAAAATATGATCATGCTATTTATAACTGTGACATTTCATGATGGTGTAAGGCTCAATGAGCTATGTTAGCATTGTATGTGTCTGAATTTATAATAGCAGCATACCTACTTGGGTATGGCAAGTTCTTCAAATGCAGACAATGCAGTGAAACCGGTATCCGTTACACCAGAGAAATTCATTACTGCAGGACTCATCCCTCCATGAAATACAAGTATGGAGAGAGACATTTAGATTTGTGGTCGCAGTCTTTTATTAGATTATCAGAATTTGTAGTCCATAACAAATACAAGTTCAGAAAGGAACGACATAATTGGAAAATGACTGAACTTCAATTCCACTTATCACGAATGTGGTAGAAGATTGAACCACTAACTGAACATGCTCATCCTTGGTTCCGCCATATGCAGCTCTTTGGTATGCTACGTCTATAAAAGAGAACCCAATATTTATTTATTTTTGAAGTCCCAAGTTTATATTTTCACATGATGGTCACATGCTGATATTTCGGGATGCTTTCAGCACCCATTGATTTTGCAATATTTTCTTTACGAATGTGCAAACTCTAGCTATCAATGGGAGATAATTTCTCTCAAAAGAGCTGGCAAAGAAATCAATGAGGTTCCAGTGAATTTCCTCTCAGTGATTCGGAAATAGGAATAGCAGAAAGAAAAGAAAAAGGAGCATGGGCTATTTATGTTTGGGGCCCCAGAAGACTGTTTTGAAGTTGGAAATGTGCTTTAAAGTGGAGGCGAGTTATTTTTAAAAAAAATATTTTTATTGAATGTTTTAATCTTTAAAAACAGTAAAAAAGACACAACAAGGAAAAACAAAACACAAAACATACATAACAATATACAGCAATTTTGCAGCCTTCTGTATCGGCTTTCCTGCTTGGCTTTTATAATTTTCCATTCTGCATTGCTTTCCTATTACTTTAACCTTGTCCTATAATATAACAAATATAGTATTAACACATAATAATATTAATTATTTGTATCACCATATATTTATATTCTCTATTTTCTGTTTTGGCTTCTAATTTCTAGTCACTTATACATTTTATTCCATATTTTATAGAAATCCGATTCTTCTCTTTCTTTTAGCTCTATTTTCATTTTATCCATTTCTGCACATTCAAGTATTTTCCTGATTATTGTTTCATCTGTGGGTGTAATGATTTTTTTCTAGTCTTGTGCAAAAGCAATTCTGGCTACAGTGAGTATGTGTATGATTATGTATTGAGATTGTTTTTTAGGTCTAGTAATCCTAATAAGAATGCTTCTGGTTTGAGTTCTATTTTTTGCTCAGTAATTTCTTCCAACCATTTCCAAATTTGCACCAGTACTTCCTTGTGATGGGGCAAGTCCAACACATATGGTAGAATGTTCCAGGCTTGTGGCTGCATCTCCAACATTTGGAGGATAAATTTGGGTACATTTTGGCCAATCTTTCTGTAGGCAAATGCCATCTATAAAACATTTTATAGAGGTTTTCTTTGTAATCTACTGCCGTCGTAAATTTATAATTTCTTTCCCATAGTTTAACCCATTCTTCTAACTCTATATTATGGCCACAATTTCTTCCCCAGCTAAACATTAAAGTGGAAGTGAGTTATTACACTCATGAGATCATGTTTATATTTCATTATTCTGCCACATCCAAAACAGATAGGATTGCAAATACAATGAGAAATTAGAAAAAAAATGAAACATTGACTATTGCGGATAGATTACTATGGCACATGTTATGTATAACAGTCTGTAGTTTCTCAATACAGATAGTCCTAGACTTACAGCAGTTCATTTAGTGACCATTCAAAGTTATAACAGCCCTAAAAAAAAGCAACTTATGACCATTTTTCACACATATGTCCATTGCAGCATTCCCATGGTCACGTGATCAACATTTGAATGCTTGGCAACTGATTCATATTTATAACGGTTGTGGTGACCTGGGGTCATGTGATCAACTTTCAAGACCTTTTGATGAGCAAAGTCAACGGGAAAGTCAGATTTGCCTAACAATATTGTTACTAACTTAAAAACTGCAATGATTCACTTAACATTGTTGGCAAAAAAGGTCATACAATGGGGCAAAACACACTTAACAACTGCCCCACTTAGCAGCAAAAATTTGGGGCTTAATTATGGCTGTAGGTTGAGGACGTATTGTAATCAGAGAATGGTTTCCTTTGATGTGGATTTATTTGTTTTGTGGAAAGGAGTTGCTTACAATTACCATGTTTCCCCGAAAATAAGACAGGGTCTTATTTTCTTTTCACCTTGGCCTTATTTTTGGGGAGGTCTTGTTATTTTTGAAGTGCAGGAGGTAGAGAATGTGGTCACCTCATGGCTGCTGCTGTGTTGCAATATTTTGGGGGAAGGGCTTATTTTAGCGCATGCACTCAAAAGCCCAATTGTGCTTATTATCCATGGAGGTCTTATTTTCAGGAAAGCAAGGTAAACACCTGGCCCCTTCTGTGAAGTAAGAAATACTTGTGAGCATGGAACTGAAAACTCGAAAAAAAAGTAACTTTATTCAGTTATTTGTATCCCGCCTTTATTATTTTTTACAAATAACTCGGAATGGCAAATATACCCAACACTTCCTCCTTCTATTTTCCCCTCAACAACAACCCTGTGAGGTGGGTTGAGCTGAGATAATAGGTAACTGCTACACAACTCAAAATTGTTGATTGCCAGCCTGTGCCTGCCATTTTGAGCACTGTCACAAAGCTGTGACACCTCACTAACAGGGAACTTCCTTATGAGGCAGCCAGCTTAGGAACGGGGCTGTATTTGTCTTTGGAGAGCTCCCAAATAGCGGTCTATGCTTTTCCGAGGCACTTGAAAATTCTAATATATGACTATACGAAGAAGCACCCAAAAAGTAATGTATTTGTTGGGGAGGAGGAGGAGGAGGAGGGCAGAAGATAAAAATAGTCTGCTTTCAGTTTTGTTATCTAGCAATAACATGCCTAGAAATTTTATCAGGAGGAATGGATATTAAGTCTCCACTTGCCACTTCCAACCATTAAGGGATCATTTTGTTCAGGGGCTGTTGAGTCTTTTGAGAACTGTGAGTGGTATATTCCATCTGGAATTTCTTCCTCTCCATCTAGCTTTCATCTACTTAGACAAAATCGGGGAAAGAAAGAAAGACTCCCCCCCCCCTCTTAAAAAAAAGAAGCTTTTTGCAGGTTGCCGTATCTTTAAAGCTTTAAAAGCTTTCCCGCCCTTTGTATTTCTTTTCCACCAGCCATCCCTCGCTAGATACTAGAAATTGCTTATTTTTCTTATTTTGTTTTTCCTCTAGAGAAATAGCACAATTTGGGGGGGGGGGGGAAATTGGCAGCTGCAATTCATTGTGATGCATTATCTCAGGGCAAATCAATATATGAAGCGTTTTTATAACACGGGTGGTGGGGTAGAGAATAGGAAAAACAACAACACCCCATCAGATAAATTCAGTTTTTCTCTGGTCCGAAGAGCCAAGGGTTTGCTTTTAAAATATAGAAATGTCCCCCCTCCCCATACCACCTGCTAACTTCCCTTATTGATGGGAAAAGGGTTATTCCCTCCATCTCCCTCAGTAATCCAGTTTTTACTTTTAAAAGTCAGTTATTATCACTAAATTGCAAATCTTAGGCCTTCACAGGTGTGTCTGCACTTTAGCCAGGAAAAGCAATCTGTGCAACTTGATTTCCATTTAAAAAAAAATAAATTTAAGCAGAAGTCAGGGGAGGAAAAAAAAGTGTTTTCATTTAATTAGTTTTGCCTTTAAGAAGCAGAATTGGCAAATAGCAGCAGAATTGGCACCTGTCAGTCAAACACCAGCCAGAAGGACCAGCTGGTCTGAGCCTGTGCAGGCTCTTCATTATACAAGCCCTTCCCTCCCTACAGCCTTATGACCCAGGCATGTAAAGGAAGAGCTTGCACAGTGATGTCACTGTGGGTGGCGCTTGTCATGACTTAAAATACCGTACATTCCTGTTCCCTTTTGCACTTGCTGCTATTTACTTTTTCCAGTCTGCAAGTTGTCACAATTTTGCAAACAGCGCAAGGCCATTTAATAGAAGGGTAGGGAGGGGAAGTTTTCCAAACATGCAGTGTAGAATGAAAATGGAGTGCTCTACTAGGTATAGGCCTGTGGTGATGAAAACCATTGCTTTTTATTTCCATTTTCCTTGATCATTTTAGATGTGACCTCCTCACCTTTGAAAAAGGGGGCACTAAATTTGATCTTCTCTATTCTCTCCAATTCAGAAAGGTTAAACTATTTGAAGATTGTCCTCAGTTAGATGTCTGACCCATCTTTTCTTTTTCTTTTTCCTTTCCTTTTTCTTTTGAAAAGAAATAGCTCAGAAGCAAGAGGATTAGATTTATTATGTCTACCGAAATCAATTGTTATTGAATGCTCTGCATGCATGAAAATAAATGCAAAATAAAAAATAAAATAAAATTCCTTCAGGGTTTAGAGAATAGGATGTATTTTGGGGAGGGACAGGTGTTAGGAATCTTACTTTTGGTTTACGTGTCCTTGTAAATTACTAAAAAAAAAAAATTCATAAGGAATCCAATTTCTCTCTTGAAAATGCTACTGAGCTTCGGTAGTGCGTGAAGTGATGCTCAGATGTGCATGTTGAAAACAGACATTACAGATGAAACACCCTGATCAGAGACTTTGAATCACTGATATCACATCAAATAAAATGAAGGTTTAATTGAGACAGCTTCTATACACTGCTGTGAATCAGCCAGTGAGAACTTAAAGAGTGCCGAGAAGTCACAGAGACTTGAATATATGTGTGCATTCATCTTTATGAATTAAACTCTTTCTGCCTTCCAGGTTTTTATTTCTATTTTGTGATGTGTAATTTATATATATATATGTGTGTGTGTGTGTGTGTGTGTTAGTTTTTTGAGCTGATAAATAAATAGATCAGGGAGACTAGGATAGATCTATTTCAAGCTATTTAGCTCTCATCAGCTAGCCATACCCTTGCTGTGATTTGAACCAGGGAAGTAATGCATGTGAGGCAGTTGTAATTGCCTCTAGACCAACTGGTTCTATCCTGATCAGATGAGACAGGAGGATAAGTATATGCTTGTGTCACAACACCCTGTTAAGCCCCAATTAAGCATACTGCTTTCCGGACTTCGCTTCTGGCTTCCGGAGGAGACGGACAGGTTTTCTTGCTCGTCCGCTGCTGTTCTCTCCTGGGCACCTTCGGGGGCTAGAGGGGCTTGAAAAGGCCCCCAACCGTAGGGACGGCTTGCGGGGGAGGGGCAGCTGACGGCAGT
>JAPKID020007953.1:0-10083 GCA_026931265.2 Tropidonophis doriae
TTTTTAGATTGCCTGTGCACCGCCCCGAGTCCCTTTGGGGAGAGGGCGCGGTTAATAAATTTGATTAAATAAATAAATAAATTGTAACAAAGTAAGAGAATATAAAGATTAAAATGAGATTCTTGTTTAATTTCTCAGGCACTTTCATTTAATCCATATTACAGGTAGTCCTCGACTTACAACAGTTCCTTTAGTGATCGTTTGAAGTTACAACAGCATTGAAAAAAGTGATTTATGACCTTTTTCGCACTTACAACCATTGCTGATTCTAAAAGGAATATGACTGCAGGCCTGACAGCTGCGTCCCTATAGTCATGTGATTAAAATTCAGATGCTTGGCAACTGGCTCATATTTTTGACAGTTGCAGCGCCCAGGGGTCCCAGGGGACCTTCTGATAAACAAATCCAGATTCAGTTAACAACCATGTGACTATTCACTTTACAACTGCAGTAATTCGCTTTACAACTGCAGCAAAAAAATGTAGAATGAGGCAAATGTCTCTTAACAAATGACTCACTAAGCAACATATATTTTGGGCTCAATTGTGGTTGTAAGTCGAGGACTACCTGTACTCATTTAGTTTGAGATCTTTGGTCTTGCTTCTATTCATATGACTAAACTGACTTAAAACAGTTCATAACTTAGTTCAGTATTGCAAACCTATGTAAACTTTGTATCTCCTGAATTGTACTCTACCCAAGAGATGTTTTGCATATTGTTTTAAATTAGAAATGCAGCTTTATGGAACCCCATACTGTTGCTTAAATATTACTAGAACAACAATATACTATAGACCCATGATGGCGAACCTATGGCACATAGCACATGGAGCCATTTGTTAGGGCATGCAAGAGGTTGCCCTGTCAGCTCCAGCTGATTTCAGCCTTCTTTTAAGGCTGTTTTTTTGTTTTTTTGCCCTCCGGAGGCTTCGTTGAAGCCTCAGGAGCATAAAAAACTGGCCCTAGGGCCAAACTGAAAGTCACTTCTAGTTTGCTCATAGGGACATTTTTCACCCTCAGGAGCCTTCAAGAGGCTTCCCTGAAGGTTCCTTAGGGGGAAAAAAACAGCCCTATAAGCAAACTGCAAATGACTTCCGTAGGGCTGTTTTTAATCCTCTGGAGCCTTCAGGAAAGCCTCCTGAAGGCTCCGGAGGGCAGGAAACGGCCCCATGGACAAACTGGAAGTCACTGTTCTCGAACTTCCAGTTTGGCCATAGGGCCATTTTTCACCTTCCAGAGGCTTCAGAAAGCCTCTGGAGCCTGGGGAGGGTAAAAAAAGCCTGCCAAAAGCAGGGGCATGTGTTTTTGTTGCGCTGGTCGCACATGTCTGCGCACCGGGGGCCATAGCACGGGTGTGGGTACGCCCACGCATGACCCCCCTGCGCTCCCGCTTTTGGCACGCGATCCAAAAAAGGTTAGCCATCACTGCTATAGACTTTCACATTTACATTCTCTTGTCACCAACCAATACAAGGTGGAGCCATGAGCAGACAAATCTTTCTGGTATGATTGATTTGGCCGATAAACATTAAGCAACTCTCTTTCAATGAATGATTATAGAGATCAAATATAATCAGACAGTGATATTAAAAATTATCTTATGCTTTGTTTTTTAAATCTGTGCTAGTTTAGTGAATTGTGCTAAGTGGGAAGAACAGTGCCTTCTCTACAGTTTTCTCCTATAGAAACCGACGCATACCATACATATTTTTAATCCTATTTGAAAGACGATTGCATTAAGTATGGCCAATTCACTGAAATGATTTCAGGAATTTTACAAAAGTAAGGTATCAGTTCACGGACTATCACATACAAAACGCAAGTTTTGTATTTATAAGATAAATGCATATAAAGCCATTTTTCAAACACAACAGAAGAAAGTAATAGAAAAACATTTTTAAAAATATATCTTGTAACAAGTACTAAAATAAAACAAAGATGCATCTGATCATTACATCCATTCTATCCTAGCCTAGACAATGTTATGTTAAACCTGTTGTCATAAGCTTCTTTACCAGCTAGTCATTCTGAATAAAAACATCACTGTAAAGAATTAGTGGAATTGGCATGTTGGACACAGTACAAAGGAGGGAGAACTGAAAAAAGTGTTTAAATGTACTTTCATATCCTCTAGGATATTTCATTAAAAAGAAAATATATTAAATATAGATTTAGTTATGTAATTTATATCTTCAAGATAAATTTGTTACCTGGATGGGTAATAAAATAATTAAGTTAAAAATAGTTAACGAAGTGTTAGACTTTCTAGTAAATCTAAATTGTCAAGGAGGATACCTTAACTTGAGTTAGAGAATAAAATCTAGATGATCAGCATAAAGGTTAATATTGATGGCTATGAAAAGTAATAATTTCATCAGTCATCTAAAAGGCAGTAAACAGACTAATTAAAATCTAACATATTATCAAAATATTATCTATGGATCACAATGGATTTGAGATTTTGTTACCCAAAGCATTTTATAAGCATAATTTCTACTAAATTAGATTCTTTCCATGCCCCAAAGAAAAAGTTAGTGACTATATACAGTATATTATTCATAAACCTACACACCATCCCACAAGAATGAGAAACTTTTAATTCCATAAATGGTATTATCCTGTAAATGGTATTTAGCCAAACCCTAATTGTCCGAGGCACAATCGGCATTCAGAGAAGTGTTTCTCAACCTCGGCAACTTGAAGATGTGTGGATTTCAATCCCCAGAATTTTCAAGTCCAATCTTCAGGTTGCAAAGGTTGAGAAATATTGGGTTAGAGATACTAAGAGTTGAAACTGTGACATTTGGAGAGCCACAGATTTCCCACCATTGCAGTAAATATTAATTCTTAGAATACCAAAAACTAAAAATATGGTGCAGCTCTATCTCACTGCATGTGTTTAAATTAAATGCACAACCTCCTCCTTCTCCAGAAGCCAAAGCTCATGTATCTTCTAAAGCACAACTTTTAAATGATTTTAATGTTCCTCAAGTTTAGTTCAAATTTGCTATGTTTCCCAGTCTGTTTCCTTCTCTTACTCTACGACAACTCCCATGACAGCTAGCCAGCATGGCTGTTGGCCAGCACAGCTGCAAGGCAAAAAGGCTGAAAGAATGTAAGGTCAAACGCAAACTCGGAGGAGACTGTGGTGGTGAATTAAAATTTTGACCAAAAGGGTCAAGAACAATCTGTTATGTTTAACATGAGATAGGACTAGAAAGGTACTTCATAGTTTGATTTATTAAGGTGACTCTTACATATTGTGTGCAACCTGCACGTGCACTTTATATTCAGGTACAAAATAAGAAGAGTAAAGAAAGGACACATTTTTTCAAAGTGAGAAATGCAAATTTCGTAACATTACTGTGTTAAAACTGAAGTCATATGGGGTATGTAGAGAAATACCACTTCTCAGAAAAAGAACTCTCATTAAGATCAACATTTTTATAAACCATTTTTTTCCCTTAACCGTTGTTAAATGGACCCCAATGGCTGGGTTATGCATTGAGCAAAGGAACATACAACAGTTTACAATACACAATAACAGGAGTCATACTACATATTAATCCAAACCCAAGAAAAACCCATTACTGCTTAATTTGAAGCATGAACCGCAGCCCCAGGTGTTATCTAAAGATAAACAGTAACAATCCAAATCTGCAAAAATGCACCCCTCTTAAACCAGTTAAATACTCATGTTCTTCTCTTCATTTCAACAAAGCTACTGGTATATGAATCTAGTCCTCAAATACAACCACAATTCAGTCCAAAAGTTATCTTGCTAAGTGAGAAATTTTTAAGTGATTTTTGTCCCATTTTATGACTTTTCTTACCACATTTGTTAAGTGAATCACTGCAGTGGTTAAATTAGTAACATGGTTGTTAAGTACATCTTGTTTGCCCCATTGACTTTGCTTGTCAGAAGGTTGCCAAAGGTGATCATATAACCCTGGGACATTATATTATTTTTTTATAATATATTTTTAATAAAGATGTTTTAAAAATATTTTAATGATTGTTTTATGTATCTGTGATTTTATTCGATTATTACATACCTTTATGTAGTGACTATTATATATTCTAATAGAGTTGCTATTAGTGAGGTGGGTAGCTATATAAATATGATAAATGAATAAATAAAGGTTTGCCCCATTTCTTTCAACATTCTACATTACAAGCTACTCAAGTTGGAGTTTTTCTGAAGAGAATGTGTTAAGTCATTTGTTGCATCCTTTTTTTATTTTGGAGGATTGTAATTATGTATATTTTAAAACATCCCCATGTATGGTACAAGCTTTAATATTTTCACAGTAAAAATATACAAATTTAAAAAAACCTACTCTAAATTAGTTGTTTCTATTTTTATTTTATATTTTCACTATGAAAGTATCAAAATTTATATCATAAATGGGGAATGTTTTATTGTGTATCATAAATGGCTATGACAAATGCTATTTTATTGAAAAATTATTTCTATGCTAGAGAGAAAAAAAATCAAATAACGAACTATAAAATAACATGGTTAAACTGTGTTTTGTCCAAAAACAGCAAAGATCTACACATGGTTTTTAATTCCAATCCAGCGCATTTGGAGAGTCATAATTAAAATTGTAATTCCCCTTTTCAGGCAAAATTACCGTTGAAAGTAAAACAGAATGTTTCTAATCACACTCTGAAGGCTTACTAGAAAAGAGAAACAATGCAATCTATGATGCAAACCAAGCAACAGTATATTGAAAAATATCTTAAGAAGCCTTACAAGATTATTATATTTATACCCTGCCTTAAATAGGCATATATTAAATAGGCATAAGTAAATAAGTTTATTTTTTTAACTATTAAAACAAATTATTTTATTATTAATTTTTAATCCTTCCTGACTGTCAAAAGTGATTTTTTTAAATTTAATTTGATATCCCACCCATACCCAGCCATTTTCAAAGTGCAAAAGCTCAATCACAACTTATGAATATGAAAAACAATGGTTGGTACTTACCTAAACAATGATTCTAATGATAAGAGAGAAAGGTGCTACCACTGGGCTATAATCAATCCCTATTGGTCCATTGACTGAGAGAAAAGGAGCAGAGGCTATGCCTCTGTTCCTTCTGCCCAGTTTCCTCGAGGTCATATGGACGGATCAAACCTGAGGATTAAATGTCACAACAAGGAAGGAACAACCCCTCCCCACCAAGCCGATATACTCTAGGGCAGGAAGGTAGCACCTCCCTCTCTCATCATTAGAATTGTCGTTCAGGTACTGTAAGTACCAACGATCGTTCTCAACGATGAGCAGAGGGAGGTGATACCAGTGGGACATATCAAAGCTAGCGTCCCTGGGGGGGGGGGGAAGGATTTATAAATCGGTAGCGGCTGGTAGAGCCACTACTTGCTGCAACACTCTACGACCGAATGAAGCTTCAGCTGACACGTAAGCGTCCAACCTATAGTGCCAAATAAAAGAAGTAGGGATCGCCCAAGAAGCTGCCCTACAGATATCCTCAAATGGCACTCTAGTTGCCTATGCCGCCATTGTGGCCACACTATGCGTACAGTGCCCAGTGCAACTGATCTTGTGGGCAGAGTCTCATGTGATAGCAATAGTAGATCACGCCCACTGTTTGCTATGGGGCATTTTTGCCAAAACCAAAAGCCAGTTTACAACAAAAAATGTTATAAATTGTGATCATGTGATCACAGGACATTGTGAAAAGCTGTAAATTGGGGTCAATCGCCAATAAAATGTGATTACTACGGGGAGGGGCTCCAGCTATTGGAAGACTGGAACCAGATCATAAGTACCTTTTGGAAGGGATGCCATAACTTTAAACAGTCATTAAGTGACAGATTATAAATCAAGTAATATCTGCATAAATTTGCTAGGTCTCTGCTACTCATGAACACATAACTTGCTTTCCAAGGCAATTATTATCTCCCTATTCTATATCCCTCATTACAAAGGGGGAAATTTCAAAATTTACATAAGGGTTTAGATGCATTTCTAATAGTTACTGGCTATATTGCTGCCCAATGTTTGGCTATATTGCTGCCCAGTGTCTCCTCCCACCCCTCAAATAATTATGCACATTAAGAGAGGCTTTTTCCCCCCCAAATATTATTGTCCATATTCTAATAAGCAGAAAGAGAAGCATGGTCCATATAAAGAAATGAACACTCCAAATGCTGCAGACAATTTGAATTACTGAATATAAAATTAAATGATATACAGAAGAACACATAGAAGTACAATACAGATTAATGGAAAAATATATGTTTTCAAGAAATGGAATGCAGGCTGATACATTTCATATATATTTTGATCTATTTGTTTGATATCTAAAACAGCAGAGGTGGATATGCCTAAAGATTAAAAAGTGCTGCAATTTAGTATTTACAGAAATAGATAAAATCATTAGTTAGACAATCAAAATAAAACCAGAATTACTTCGTTGAAAATCTGGAAGACAATAAGAAAAAAATCTAAAGAGTTGTGGTTTATATGCTGATTACAACAAGAACATTTATATAACACAGAATAGTAAGCAGGGAATTTTATCCTTAGATTAATCATGTAAGCTGCTTTACTATACTGCATTGGCAGAAAAATCAATCCATCTGTTACATTTTCAAATAATCTAAAGGATGTTTTTGAGATATGGGAAGATATTTTTTATCAGACAAAAAACTATGACAAATATTTCCTGTTTGATATACTTATATGGAAGCATATCTATTATTTCTAAAAGATTCTGAAGTTGATCGGTAATGTTTATAATTATATAGTATTGCTATTGCACCAACCTCTCTGCTGTGTGGCTGTCTCTTCATTTGAGTTCTTCAACTGTGTATCAGGGTTGGCAGTGCAATTCCACAGGCTTATAGTCCTGGAAGATTTCGACTTGCCTTCCCTGAGAGTAGAGCCTGAAGTGGCTTAGGAGTTCATGCCCACCATGACAGTTATAGTCTATCCCAGGTCATCCAATGTCTCACATGGATCAATGGTCAAATACCTGATCTGGTCCTCTTCTTGCAACAGTGACAACATGATCTGGAGTTGGGGGAACTCCCTCTATCTGCTTTATAACGGTCACATCATGTCCTGGTAACCAAAAAATTCAGGCCCCAAAGACTAAAAGACGTTGAAGAGTTCCCAAGAGAGCTAGGGTTGTTCCTGATAGTCTGCTGCACAGTCTGACTGAGGCCTTAGTCTCCACTTGTAATGAGAAGGCAGTTGTGGTTTTTTATCAGATTGTGCTCAGCAACCTGTTCCTTCCTATGGAATCGGTCAATCTTTGTGGTTTGTGGAAGAACTGAGAGAGAGATGAAATGAGAGAATAGATACCTAGACTATCACTGGAGGTCAACGAAGGACAAACTTGAACAAACACTAGTGACAGCCACTCTTAAGGTATTCCTCGGGACTGTAAGCGTGGCAAAACATCATTACTTTTCCATCCTTGCTATATTTGAGGATTGTTGCCTGGCAGTCTTGTTCCAGGTGACTTGAGCCCTTCTAGGTAAGGGGTACCTAGAGATTCATCTGCAAGGCCCTACAGAGGAATTTACAGTGCATCTGTTGGACAAAGTTGCTCAAATTAATTCCCAGTTAGATGATAGCCTTTGTGCAGGTCTGAAGGTGGTGCCTGTGGACAGTCTTGTTGTCTTTTCTGAGAACATTTTGAATCGCTGGACATGAAGAAGAGAAGAGGGCCCTTATGACAGATCAGCCATCTGCTCAAGAAGGGTTCGCTTCCTCCATAAGAAGCTACTACTAGCTTCCACTATACCAAGTGGTGTCCGACCTTTTTTAAGGAAGGTTGTGGAGGTGGCAGTTATGCAGCAGCTTCAACAGATCCTTGATGGAAGTGAATTATATGGACCTCTTCCAATCAGGTTTCAGGCCCAGACATGGGACAGAAATGGCAATGACTGGACTTTTGGATGATTTCTGGCAGGAGAAAAATGGAAGTAGTGCATCCATCCTGTCTCTATTTAATCTCTTGGCGGATTTCAATATCATTGACAAGGATAATCTTCTGGGTTGGTACTAGGGATTGGGAATGGGTACAACTGTATTGTGCTGGTTCTCTTCCTTCTTACAGGGCCAACACCAATCATCCTTGGTCTTTCATTTGTGGGGTGCCACAGAGATCAGTGCTATTTCCATTCCTGTTAAATATCTACATGTAAACACAGGAGGACATCATCCTTTACCAAAGGGTAACATATCTAATATTTTCTTGACCTTTTTAGTGGATCAATGGTATTTTTAAAAGAAATATATAAAACCGAGTTTTAAACTAAGTATAGTACTTGCTGTTCCAATACTAAAACAGCTGAGGAATGCTGGTCAGGTTTTCTTATTAATCTTCCAAAGCAACATTTCTTGGGAATGTACCTGAAAATTACTTTAATTAAAAGTGCAGTATTGTATGAAGTAAATATTGTGAGTACAGAAACTCAATTTTTTTACCAAAAGACCTCCCAAGATCACATTGCACCAAGCAGTTTACACAACGGCTATTTTAAATCTTGACTATAGCACAGGAATGAAATTTCTCAGAGGATGTCTATGTTGCTGAAAAATGGGAACACTTCTGAACTTAAGCTTCCAATAACATAAAAGGGCCTTTTTAAAGCCTTGCAAGACAGGCAGAAACTTCCATCTCTGATTAGTTGCTATTCAGAAATAAGAATTTTAGTAAAAGGAAATAATTATCTATCCATTGCCCATATTTCCTATAGATTATGAGAACTTACTTATATTTATTTATGGTCAGAGACCAAAACACAAGTACTACAGGAAGAAACGTTAAAAATAATAATAATTATCATAATAATTATCATAATATCATAGCAGTGGATCGCCAATAGCTTAACTAAGGAAGGTTACAGCATTCTCCCCTAATGGTTACAGCTCTTAAGAAAAATTTTGAGACCTAAAAAGTGATATATGGAGAGCCATCTGCTAAGCAGTGGGCCATCAAATTACAACCATTGAGTCCAGAAGGGATGGTTTCAACGAGAGACAGTAACTTAGATCTGTCTGCGTTATACAAGGGGCAAGATAGAAGGACATGCTGCGCAGTTTCAACCTCGGCCCTGTCGCAAGGGCATAGCCGCTTGTTAATCGGGAGCCTCTTAAAGCGACCATCCAAAAGTGCTGAGGGCAAGACATTAAAGCGAGCAAGGGAGAATGCTCTTCTATACTTAGGGATGGTTGAAGTATAGAAATAGGACGCCATCCTCAGTCCATAATTATTGAATTTATTGAAGGTCAGGGGGGAGCAAGATTATGAGAAATGTATGAAGATTCTCTGGATTCAACTGTTCATCCAATAATGAATCCATCTAATAGTTTTATGATCTAATTCATATTTTTATGATTTTATTAATGGATTATCTCTAGGTTTCACTGGATGGTTTACTCAATTCAAAATATAATATGTAATTTATTAGCCAATTACAATCATGTCTGAAACCTCCTCTTTTTAGAGAAGACTGTTATGAAGGTAGTGAACAGTTGTGGAGGAAATGTATCTAGTCACTTTTTAGTCAGAATTCAGGCCTAGATGTGGTGCTGAAATCACACTGATTACTCTTGTCGATGATATGTAGTAGGTATGAGATAATGACACTAGTATTCTTCTAATCCTATTGAATGCCTGTGACTTTTGGTTTCACTGTTCAGGGCATCCTCCTGAACAGATTTTAAGAGTTGGAAATGAAGTATTGATTTCATAACTTTCATAAATGATTCCATTTCTTCACAACAGGGAGGTCTCAGTCAATGGTAATTTGGGTGAAGAGATCATGCCCTAAAGCCGTGATGGCAAAACCTATGGCACGCATGCCACAGGTGGCACACGGAGCCATTTGTCAGGGCAATGCCCTGTCAGCTGGCCAGCGCGCATGCATGAGCTGGCCAGCTGAATTCACCCTTTCTTGCATGCTCTTTTCACCCTCCCCAGGCTCCAGAGGCTTTATAGGAACCTGGGGAGGGCGAAAACAGCCACCCCCGCCCTCCCCGGAGGCCTTCCGGAGGCTTCATGAACTTCCCTGAAGCCTCCGAGCACACAAAAT